>CM076985.1:26762082-26769582 GCA_039105355.1 Benthosema pterotum
CAACAGGCTTGCCAATCACAGGATCTTGTTTTGCATGTCTGCTTGTCTTTAGTACTTTTTGACCACTGCCTTATGCCTTTATAATGAACTTATTAACTGTTTTGTTGTTCAAATAGCCGACCTACACGTTCATGTGTTGATAGCTGTATGTACCTTGATAGCTCTATGTAAGTAGTTATTGTAAGTAAGTTAAGTAAAACGGTAGAAAAAGGTCTGTCTGCTTATAGCAAGAATTGGCCCTAGTTACTAGATTTCGAGAATTGATTTGTAAATTATCTCATAATGGAAAAATCGCTTTCTTTTTATATTTTCAAATTACTTGATTGAGTCCCTGGTCGGCCGGCATCCAAGCCTGGGATGTCGGTACTGATCATTTTCCATCAAATCAAACAAAGCGAATCCTGATGTCCTTAAAAGAAAGATCATATTTTGAAGGGAAATATATATAAAAAAGAATCAAGTTTAGGAATGTGTTTAATCCAATTTCTCAACTTACAAACTGTAAATATACAGTATGTAAACATTCTTTTAACGAGAAAACAAAATAGGAGCCTGGTTTGGGTATAGTGTTTTATTAGCCTTAGCTATTAAACAATACTTTATTCTCTGTTGGCCTGCAAAGAATTGTAAATGTTTTCCTCCAACCTGACGCCGTGTTTTAGGGTAGTGATACACGTTCCAGATAGAACCAGCTTAATAATGCTGACCTTTCACTTGCAGGTATTGGTAAATTGGGTGTAGAATTGGAGACAGCTGTACAGGCACTATTTTGTTTGTGTGGAAATTGTTTGTGTTCTGCTTTGTTTTTGAAGTAATGATTTGCACATTTCCAAGTATATACACAGAGGGTGATGATGTGCCAGACTTGGGCTTATTCCATGTCACTTCTCAATTAACAAAGGTATTCTTAAATTACATAAACACCAGCTGTTTCCATTAAAAAGACGGTTTAAATACTTGGCATGTATTTGACAACACCCTATTGGAGACAGGTGAATCAATCAATCAATCAAGCAATCGGTTTAATCTACCTAGAAAAAGTTAGAAAGCTGTTTTCTATTGGTAGGAAATGTATAGACGCACAGTACCGTGCCGCAGCACAGTCGCTTCAATGCGCCTTCACCCCGACCAATAACTGTAGCCAGGGGCGGATCTAGGCATGGGTATGGGAGGGCAATGCCCCCCTAAATGCCCAGACTGCCCCACCAAACATGATGGCATGCAAAACAACCCAAGATATTTCAAAATAAGGTGTTTATAATTAAAATGATTTGAACACTACTACTGCTACTAACTAACTACAGCTGTGGCACCACTAAACCAACAGCATTTCATCATTGAAAACAGAAAACTCTCTGAGTCGGACCTTTAGCTTTATGCATGCTCCGTGTCTGTTGCAACTTCAACAACAACTGATGTTATTATTGATGCTTTACTTGACTAATATACAGTAAGTCCTGTAACTGAAAATGGTATGGGTGCGACTTCTCATACCATTTTCACCATTTTCTCCTGCCCCCCAATTGGGAAATGTTACATCCACCCCTGACTGTGGCACCAGAAGAGAGATACAATTTACCTTTTTGTGTGTGTGTGTGTGTGTGTGTGTGTGTGTGTGTGTGTGTGTGTGTGTGTGTGTGTGTGTGTGTGTGTGTGTGTGTGTGTGTGTGTGTGTGTGTGTGTGTGTGTGTGTGTGTGTTTTGTAAGAGTTTATGGGTGGGGGGTTTAGATTTCACCCTGATAGCGGGGAAGCCATGGAGGAGGGCCAAACATATGTTCCGAGGGCCCAGGAACAAAAGCACTGACACGTTAGCCTTTTCACGGAGATGACCTTTCCGCCGCTTCCCATCCCTGCCCCGCTGCCTGCCGCTGTCCTTTTGTCTGCCAGCTCGCCGCGGGCTCAGCTCAAGCCCCAGCGCTAGAATTTCCTCTCATCTCACCCAAATCTCCCTTGACTAAATGTCAGGATTACATATTTCTGTGCTTGCACTGCGAGGGGGCTTTAATTAGTGCGTGAGATAAAAGGATAGTGTGTGTGTGTGTGTGTGTGTGTGTGTGTGTGTGTGTGTGTGTGTGTGTGTGTGTGTGTGTGTGTGTGTGTGTGTGTGTGTGTGTGTGTGTGTGTGTGTGTGTGTGCGTGCACATGTGTATACATGCGTGCGCACAATTGTGTGCTTGTGGAAGTGTAATAATATGTATAAAAATATGTGTATGAGGTTATGTATATGTGTCATTGTGCATGTCTTCTTGCCCTGTGCTTGATACCCTACCTTCTCTGTACTATCTTCAGGCGATACAATAATAGGAGCGAGGCGCAGAGACCTAGGTGAGAAAAAGATGAAGGATCACACTTTGTGGTGGCAGCATATTTGCTAATGTGCAAAACAACCAACGTCAGGCAAGGCGACACAGGCAAGCACAAATGCATGCATGCGCGCGTGTGTGCACACACGCACTATAATATGACACACACAATAATTTTAGGCCTATGTGCTTGTGAATGCAATAACAGTGCCTTTTAGATTTGCTGGGGACCTCCTGGAACCCCTCTCAATGCCCTCCAGATGTATTACTGGACTCCGCATTGAGACCCATTCGTATAAAGGAGGCCTACAGCATCTGTGACAGAGGGCACGGTAGTACAGTGGTTAGTGCTGTTTGCTGTCGCCCCACAGCTAGAAGGTCCTGGGTTTGATTCCTGCTAGGAACGCTCGTCCGCGTCATCAGTGGCCATACCTGTAGCACGGTTGGCGAAAGGCCCTTTCTGTGTGGAGTTTGCATGTTCTAGCTCTACCCCCTAGGGTAGATACCCTCACAAAAAACATGCAGCAATTCTGGCCCGTAAACTACCACAACTACCTCCCTTTCGCCAGCCGGGGCACCTGATGGTTGGAATAACGTGTTCCTTACACACGCCAGGTCCAACCATTGAAACTCCCCCCTGTCAGGTGAAAAGAAGGCAGCTTGCACTCCTCATGCATTGAAGGAAGCATGAGGAAAGTCCGCTGCCTCTCCAGGTTGGCAGAGGGTGTGTAGAGCCCAGGATCACATTAGGAATTTGCACTGGATTAAAAAATTGGTACAAAATAAAAATATATATATTTTACTGTATAGCACTGCATGAGAGCATGGCTAAATTAATCTATAGCATTCCGATGAATATACAGACTATTGTGGTTCGGTACTATGTGCTTGCTCCTAGCCTACACTAACTTGCTAACCTCTTTAGCAAAATCCAAACATGCTGTCCTATAGCGGCATTATAGACGTACATAAAGTTTTAAAGCAGCCACAACCTAAAAGGTCCCGAGGTTCAGTAGCCCCAGGATAATGTTAATGTGCCACCATAAAACCCTCAACCCCCCTCCTCACGGGTCATTGTTTACACTCTCGGGAGACGGGAGTTACATTGACACTCAAAAGTGACTTCTTTCAGTTTTTGTTTTGAGTGTTAGACTGTAGATGTGTGGTTCCCTCTGTGCTGGAGAAATGGGAACAGATAATGTGTCGTTCACATCCACAGTTATAGCACTTATCTTTTATCCTCATCTTGTCGTATATCTATAAGGGCTGATACTAACAGGCGGCATAGTTATTAACCTCAAAGTTAAAGCTATTCTGCACTCGAGAGTCTATTGTGCGCCTATGGCCAGATATTAATTGGGAAACAATAATTCAATAATTCACGCTCATCTGCCCTGCCCACTGGCGCTGTTCTCACCAGCCCTAGATGACAACCGTAGCTTCACACAGCATTATTGCAAATTAACAAAAGATCCACACTCCCGGAAAATGGTTGTGACAAAGCATGCCACCGCTAAAGTGAAGATGCTCCCTGATTTCAGAGCTAGTTTATCTAGAAGCAATGCTAATGACGGACACGGGGAGGGTGGTGGAAAGCTGCAGAAGCAGGGCGCGTCGTGCATCTGTATTTGTGTTGGCGTGTGTCGGCACGTCACGTCACACTGTCAAGCCAGAGCCTTTCTACTCCTCCCCATGCACTCGGCTAAGCTGGCAGTCACCCAGTACCACATGAGCGCGCGCTGCAGACTGGTTCTGAACTGGTTCCCTCACTTGGGGCTAGCCTGGAATGAAACCCTGTGTCGCCTCTAATTAAGGCGAGGCGCCCGGGCGCGGGCATAACGAGCTGATGAATAATTAGAATTGGAGGAAATTGTGCAGCCAGGGTGGCAAATCTGGAGGGACAAGTGCTGAAAACAAGGCGAGCGGCATTAAGTCTACAGTCAGTCAAATCTGTGAACTTGGCCAGCGGCGTTGACACTAGGTCTGTGTGAAGAACAAGAAAGCTCCAGCACTGGTGGCTGGCTGAGGCCAGAGCCGGACCCCCAGGGCCGATTAAGAGAAACAAAATAAGATATGGGTGATAAATGAAGTCATGAATTTGTCAGCAATGAATATTAAATCCTCATTGCTCTGGCCGGCTTTGTGAAAATGCTAAACGATGTGTGAGAGTATGGAGAGATTTGATACAGTGATACAAGGTTGCTGCTTAGTTTGTACACAAAACCAACACCAGCAGATGATTGGCAGCCATATTTGGCCATATAGAAAGAAAGATAGCATCCATGTTTTCCAGTGAAACTTTCAGTGCTAACAGTGATGGGAACGTATGCTGAACTTGCACCTTTAGTGTCGCCGGTGTTGTTTTGATTTATTTAAAGGGTTGGGCGCAGCAAGGTTTACAGTAATAATATCTGTCTGAGGTTGGAAGAAACAGCCTATTTTTTTTTTTTTCAAATGTACTGTGACACTTGTATAATAATTGTATAATGCAATAACACATGCAATACTATTAGAATAACAATGTATTGCGGAAAGAAGAGCTGGTATCATTTGTGTGTCAGAAACACGTGCGGGTGCCAGTAATTATGCTAGTGTGTTAGCTAGCTTGCTCGTTAGCTAGCTTGCTAGCACTTTTCATTGACATTTAAGCTAGCCTTGTACTTAGTTGCACACAGGGGTTGTGCCTCTGCGACACGCCAATTGTAGATCGGCTATTTTTAGTGCACGACACCCACACGCAACTACTGTAGGTATAAATGGGGCTTTAGGGGGTTATAATCCTCTCCTCACACAAACATTCCCCCTCATTATCATGCAAGGGGTCGAGGATGGCGTGTGGGGTGGTGGGGGTCTATCAGCACTCCTACAGGGACGGGGTGACCATGGCCCGGGTTTAGCATGCAGTCCTCCTGGGGGATGAATGGGGTGCAGGGGGGAGTGACGAGGACGTCCGCGAGGGGGAATCCAAGGACTGTGTCCCTGACAGCCAAAATGGCCGCTTGGCGCTAATTAGTGCTGGCCTTCCCCAGTCACCAAGGTTGTCCACCTCCCTGGGTCATTTAACACGCTGCCTGCTGCCGCCTGCTCTTTTCTCTGCCAGCGGAGTGGGCATCGCGCCTCGTGACACAGGCCGTCAGACGTGTGACTTTCATGTTTTCACTGAGCATCGGTGGCCTGTTTGTTTTTGTCACGTTGTGTGCTGGTGGTGTACAAGTGTCTGACATGCAGTCAAAGAGGTTTTTTTCCCTTCGCTTCCGTTTTGGAATTTATACAATCCAATAGGATTCACCATTATTATAAGCGTTCTTCTGTGTTGACTTATATGACCTTTTTCGCTGTAATATTATTACGGCCCAGGTTTCCTTTCATTGAGGGTTTTCCCTTGACAGTCCCTTTCTCTCCCCCTTAAGTTTAATGCAAGCTGTTGGTAAGCAAATGAATGGATAAAGGATGTCACGAAGAATAGATTTTTTTATTTGAGCAGCGAATATGCAGCCCATGGGAAAGGGTAACAAAGGATTGCATCCAATCTCACAGAAACTATTGTAACCCTTTTTTTCAGGCAAAAGGTTCTTATAATGGAGCTTTGGAGATGAATAGAGATAGGCGAGGCAAGGATTTCAAGGTCAGCACGTCGAGGGTTTGATGCACAGTATCTCCGGCCCGTTCTCAACCTATTATTATTTTTTTGTACATTTATGTAAAGCCGTTGTCTGCTTTTCCGAGCTAATCACCATTGTTTTCCAAAACGGCTCTCCACGGCCCTCTACTACCACTGCAAGCATCCCGTTCCCTCAATTTAATTGAGTTTACAAATGCATCCGTGTGTGCCTGTTTTGTTGCAAGATCGCAGTCGTCGTATTACACATTTAGTGAGTATTTGAAAACATACGGCCGACATAACAAGCAGCCCTCGTGTAATGTGAAGCAGAAAATAGGACCAAATCATGCAACAGCAAATTGGAATTTCCCCCTGAAGTCTTCCAACTCATTTGAACTTAATACCGCATTCGTCATTTTGATAAGCATCATCCATGCAGCCAATATGGTAGCAGAGAAAAAGCGGATGTATAATAAAAGCGAGGCCAAAAAACCTTGTTAGGGCCACCTATTACAAGGAGTGTTCTTAATAGAAACATGCCTCAGAGCTGATTGCTTTTAAAAGGAGAGGGTTTTTTCTGTTTGTGGCATGCCATATCATTAACCATGAGAGAGAGGGAGAGAGAGCGCAGCGCAGAGTGTCTCACGTCCTTCGTTTTCCGTCCCTTTTCCACATACATTAGTGTCCCCAATGTCACATTTCATGTGTAGCGGAAGAGAGAACGCGTTGGGTTTTCCAGCCAAATGTGGGCTAAGGGGGAAAAAAAGCCCAGCCTTGGGCAAATCAGTGCAAGACAGAGATTGTGGCATTAATGGTGATGAGTAGTGATCACAAACTCTGGTCATTAGTCTAATAAGACTGTATTTAAATTAGCTGGGGATGTTTTTTTTCCCCTCCAGACCCCCCCTAGCTCCCTCCCTCCCTTCCTTTCCTTTTATGGTTATGCATTGGAAAACAGGAAAATATTTCGGTCACAGGGTCTCTGGCTCCATCTCCTTAACGATGGAATTAATTAAATGAAGCGATGCTTTCTAATGAATAATTATTTGTCGGCTGTGAGGCAGAAAGATATCTCCCCCTCCCTCCCCTTTTTGCCATTATAACATTTATGTGCCGAAATTGCTTTATTTATTGATTGCACATACGGTTGATTGTATGGGTAAATAATGCATTTTATTGTAAAGCAGTGTTTTCAACCTTTTTCATACCATGGGGCCCACTATTTATTCAGCTGGATTTTCGGAGAAAACAAAACAGTCAAAGATACAGATCAAAATGACCATTAATCTTCTACATTCTCTAGTTGTGTAGACTTGTCTAATTCAGATGGTGACTATTTTAACTCTGGAGAGCGTAAACATGAAATGGACTGGACCCGTAAGGGTCCATTTGGTTTCATGCTCTCATCTGGTTTACGTTCTCATCTGGTTAACCAACTTTCCATTTAGCTGGGGACCACCTGGAATCCTCTCAGGGACCACTGGTGGTCCCCGGACCAGAAAACCCCTGTTCTAAAGCTATTCAAAAACGATGACTGAATCGTGGAATGACTGAATTGGTGTTTTAAGTTTTATTGAAAAATAGGTGAGCATGTC
>CM076985.1:26774582-26827082 GCA_039105355.1 Benthosema pterotum
GTTCGGCGTGTCACCCTTCCAGACCTCTCAGGATACACTGCGAAGGCGAGCGAGAGGCAGGAACAGGCCCCTAGTCAGTCAACTGCTTGCAGATGTGTCCGGACGCATGTTTTCGACCCGACAAACGCACACAGGGCCAGGCGGCTGCCTCTCTCTGTCGGAGCCGTCCGGTCACTTCTAATCTGCGTCTCGCTGGCGTGCAGGCAGAACCGCAGTCACTACCACCGTGCGTGTGTGTAACCTCAGACACCCGAACCGCTTGATGGGGAAATGTTTTGACCAACCTCCTGACGGCCTGCGTATTTACACGAGTCGACTAATAGATTGTTCAGTGCTGTGGCGGCGGAGTTTCAGTAGCACACACGTTGCTCCGTGATCATTTAAAGGTCCCATAACATTCCACACTTCCAGTGTTTTCTTTTTTCTTTTCGGGGTCTCTGGTAATCACGGGGAGGGGGAAACGCTGGATCACACCCCGAGTTCCTCACACTGCTTGTTCTTTTGCGCTACATATTTGTGCAAGAGCAAGTTATTTTCTCGTATTTCCATCAAGAGTGACTGCAGTTTGGGAAAGCGACATCATAAAAGGTCTCAGGAGAACAGTTATTTTGATCGGTTTTCTCTTGCATAACAGTTGGTCCCTGGATGGAACCATTTACTTGAGATGTTCAAGAGTGATTCTCAAACTTTGTATTTCTTGTTGGATATGTGTTATTTGTCCAATTTGTCCCATTTGTTTTTGTTGTTAGTAGTAGTAGTAGTATTAGTAGTAGTAGTAATGGAGTATTACTTGTACTTCATTTTTATTTTCTATCTCTGGATATTTGTCTTTGGGTATCCTTCAATCTACCCCTGAGATGGTACAAATGGAACTATAGATATATCAGTTATTTATGTGGACAATGCCCCACCCAGATATTATGTATGACTCTGTTATGCCCATGTATGAATCCATACATGGGCATAACAGACTCCATATGAGTCCATACGGGGTCCAAATATGCAGCTCCATACACGCCAAACGCGGCAGTGTTCAGAGCACGAGCAGAGGTCGTTTTGGGGGTGGTTCTGGGCGGTGGTGGGTGTGGAATACGTGTGTTGAAGTCGGGTGAACTTTTCTTGTGTTAACAACAATACACACAGGAGTGGAGTGGAAATGTGTGAAAACAGATCATTGGTTGACGTTTCACCGCCGTCATTGGAGCGCTGAAAAAAAGCCGAAGCTGCCCTCTTTTTTTTCTTCCTGCATCGCGTCACACCAGTCACGCAGTGACATGTTTCGGGGGCCGCCCGTTTGTAGACTCACGTCGCCATGTGGCCTCCATTGAAAATGACTCGTCGGCTGTTTGTTGCTTTAATCGCGAGCCGTAGTGTGAACAAAGCAGGAAGTATCTTCCCCGGGCGGCGTCATCAAACCCTCCACTCATGCCCTCACATGTCACACGGACGCCACAGAGGTGTCACCGCCGTGCCCTCGGATGCCAAAGAGATGTCACGGAGGTGTCACCACGGCCACGGCCTTCAAACGCTGCAGTCAGAGATGTCAGAGAGGTGTCACGGAGGTGTCCAGGGGACAGGGGAGATGAGTCACAATGAGCCTTTCCTTCCTGACACACACACAAAAAAACAACAAATACATGATGCAAGTGTTTATGAAAGGATGTAAGGGTGAGCGACTTGGCTGCAGTTCCCACCTGGGGTATGTACAGTATGTGTGCATGCACGCACGCAGGCGTGCACGCACGTGTGCACGCACAACGAACAAACGCACGCGTGGCACACACACACACACACACATGCAGGGCTACCGTAGCGTTGACTGGTGAAAGCATTAGATGGTGTATTGATGATCCCCTCCTCCACCCAGGGAGTGCCTCGGTGCACTTTAGACAATGAGGCCTGTACACTCTGCTACAACAACCTTGATCTGAAAAGAATAGAAATACACAGAGGGAGGGAGAGAGAGTGAATGAGTGCACATGTATATTTGTGTGTGTGTGAGACTGTGTGTTAAAGATAGAGCATGTGTGGCAATTGACTGAATACACTGTCACGTTTCTTATTGTATCTGTTGCTATTCCCAAATGCTGTATTATTTTCTTTGATAAATGCACATAAACAGTGCCTGTTATTTATATCTATGCTGCTATTTTAACTCCCTTTATCCATTGCCATTTTTACCCAAACACCCTTTTTTGTCGGTATTTTAACACTTTTACACTTGTATGATCCAACAATGAAGTCGAAGTTGACTGTGTGTGTGTGTGTGTGTGTGCCTGCGTGTGCGTGTGCGTGTGCATGTGCGTGTGCGTGTGTGTGCGAGAGCGAGAGCGAGAGCGAGAGAGATAGGTGTGTGTGTGTGTGTGCAGTGCAGGGCAGTCACGTAAAAAGATAAAAGGATGAGTCTCAACACCTGGCTTGAAAAAAAAGAGAGAAGAGAAAAAAAAAAGAAAAACAAGAGAGAATATCTGTCAATATTTTCCAGCCTCTGTCATCATTGGGGTGTCTGCTGCCGTTCCAGGGTTCTTGTTTTGGCGTGATTGTGTGTGCGCCTATTGATTGACAACTGGCTCCAGAGCCACTCAGCCCTCTTAAAATACCAGTCCGGGGCTTCGGGTTTCAGGGCCCAGGCCTCGGGGCCCGCTATTGTCTGTGTCTGGGAGGTTGGCTCCAACCGCCGAGCCCAACCCTCGTCCGAAGGAGCCCCCATTCAGCCGGCGCTGCGCTGCTCCGCCGGCTTTGTGCAACAACCCACCTCCACCTCCAGCCCCTCCAGCCTGTGTGCCCGCCCTGCTGCCTCCCAGTGTCGCCAACTTGGCGCGTTTGTCGCTATATTTAGCTTTTTTTCCAGACCCCCCTAGCGCCAAAATTAGTGAAAAACTCATGGTGGAGAATCTAGTGCTTTTTTTGATGGTGAGTTGGGGCGAAATTGGTTGACAGGCGCCAGAGATAAAACCCTTGTTTTTCACCATTTTATCTCCTGTGATGGAGTCATCCTTCCTTCCTAGAAAGGACCATTGGTGACCAAATGGACCCTTATAGATCTGTAACTCTTGAGATCATAAAATGAAACCGAATGTCCATTTGGTTTCATTTTACGCTCTCAAGAGTTACGCTCTAATTTTCAAGAATACACATTTAAAAATGTAGAAGAATTGCTATTTTGACCAACATTTTGCCTGTTATTTCTCCTAAATTAGTCAGAGAGACTAAACTCAACATCAAATGGTGGTCCTCCGTTGAGAACCACTGCTCTAGCGCATCCTAGTGCATTTTGGAAGTGCCCCTAGTGCAGTTTGGATTTTGGCAGTTGGCAACACTGCTGCCTCCCCACAGGGCCCCGACTGGAGGTGAGGCTGACAGGGTGTCAGGACTGACATGAACATGGCAGGTTTTTTTTAAGGAAGGGAGAGAGAAGGGGCAGGTAGACACTCAGACAGACAGACATTGCACACGGGCCCAGGCGCCTAGCGTGGCAGCCCATGGGTTCTCAAGAGGCTTCTCTTTCTGAGGCCCCCTCCTTCACTCACCCTCTTTTGTCTCCGGCGGTGTTGGCATTCTGTTCCGCTTGTTACGGGGCTTCACACGAGTCTCCCGGGCCGGGATGGGGGGGCATGATGGTTATCACTCTGCAGTGGTGAAGTCCTTAGTGTTCATTGGACCCCGGAAGGGTCCTCCATGTGTGAATGGCAAAAGGCTCATGTTACCTTTTATGGCAATTTCGTAGATCCAAATGTACAGTAACTACACACAGTATCACGGTGGGACAAAGGGAGGAGGAAGTTCTTCTCGTGGAATAACCCTCTCGCATTCCCAGCCAATCGTCCTTATCAACAGTACACTTACAGTACATGTAAGACATAGCGGTTACGTGTGCGATTTCATATGCCGAGAATGATTTAGCCAATCGGTCCTCGTGCAGACAGACGATCAGAGTTCATCTGCCAACAAACACATCTGGTGACATCAAAAACCCCAGCCAGTGGTATAAGAACTGGCTGACAACACAAAGCTACGCCCTCCCTGCCTTGAAAGCCACCCCTAGATAATGCTGTCCGCAATATGCAAGGGCTGCCCTATAGTCGCTCTGCGTCGCAAGCATTGTTTGTAAACTCCAAATTGCTTCCACCCCATTGTCAAGCCTCCACATTAAGATGTCACCAGATCGTATCGGAGAAAGGCGGAGACCTCCGATACGTCTGGCAATATACACATGCAGAGAGACCCAACCCTGATGAATCAAAGCCAGGAAGCGGCCGGCGGTATTCACCAGAGACGTCGTCGGCTGTCATCCCAGCTGACATCTTAATCAGACTGAGTCGCTGCTGCTATAGTGCCACGTCCCTTTTTTGTTTTTTCTTCCACTCGACGCCGCTGGTCTCATCCGGAGAATGCATGTAATGAAATTTGCCCTAAATCACGGACATCGGGCCGGAGGTCCCAAAGGTTAAGAGGTGCACGGGGTCAGGTCCTCCCTGGACACAATTAAAAGGGAAAGGCTCCCTTTGTCCGAGTGGCCCTGGAGGTCAAGTAGGTCAAAGGGTCAGTGTCAGGGGGAAGGCCCGGGCTCCGCGCTTCCTACATGTTGCAGAAGAAAATCGAAGAAGCCGACCCCCAAAAATTAGTGTTATTTTTTTTTACTGCCCAAGGTTCAGCCGGGGGCGAGGTGACGTGATTTGGCATGCCTTAATCGAGAGAAAAGGAAGCCAGCCGCCATGAAAACACTCACTTCTAAGGTCAGAGGACAGCACAGGCACCTGTCACAATCCTATCGGCTGCTCTGCTGCTCTGTGTGTGTGTGTGTGTGTGTGTGTGTGTGTGTGTGTGTGTGTGTGTGTGTGTGTGTGTGTGTGTGTGTGTGTGTGTGTGTGTGTGTGTGTGTGTGTGTGTGTGTGTGTGTGTGTGTGTGTGTGTTTGTATTTGAGTTTCTTTTTGAATGTAGATGACACAGGGACAAAAGATTTTGAGGAGCAAATTGGATTCATGTCAGAGGTTCTGCTTTCTTGATAAAGATGACAGATGCTCTCATAGGCACCGGGCTAAGCTGGATTCAGATGTTAACACAGTTAAGTGCTATTTGCTCACAATGCTATTATTCTAAATGGCATTATGGCAGGGGTGGTGCACGGCTGTGAGAGATGCTGGAGTTCTGCGTGCGGGCGTGCATGTGTGTGTGCATCTGTGTGTGTGTGTGTGTGTGTGTGTGTGTGTGTGCACGTGTGAGTGCGAGGGTGCGTGTATGGTTGAGTGTCTGAGGTATACGCTGCTGGTTTCAATATTGAATGGGTATTAAGGACCAAATGGAAACAGTGAGAGTTGATTGAGACAAATGGTGTTGAGGCCTGGGGTCTCAAGTGGGCGAGGGAGAAACTGAGAGAGACAGAGAGAGAGAGAGAGAGAGAGAGAGAGAGAGAGAGAGAGAGAGAGAGAGAGAGAGAGAGAGAGAGAGAGGGGACAGGGGCGGATGTAGCATTTCCCAATTGGGGGGCAAGAGAAAATGGTATGGGTGCGGCTTCATCACCCGTGGCGCAAAGCGACACGGGCGATGAAGCCGCACCCATACCATTTTCAGTTACAGGACTTATATTAGGCAAGTAAAGCATCAATAATAACATCAGTTGTTGTTGAAGTTGCAACAGACACGCAGCATGCATAAAGCTAAAGGTCTGACTCAGAGAGTTTTCTGTTTCCAATGATGAAATGCTGTTTGTTTAGTGGTGACACAGCTGTTAGTTAGTAGCAGTAGTAGTGTTTCAAATCATTTTAAATGTAAACACTTTAATTTGAAATATCTTGGGTTGTTTTGCATGCCATCATGTTTGGTGGGGCAGTCAGGGCATTTAGGGGGGCATTGCCCCCCCATGCCCATGCCTAGATCCGCCCCTGGAGAGGGAGAGAGAGAAAGAGAGAGAGAGAGAGAGAGAAGAGAGAGAGAGCAGAAGGTGGACACACTCAGGATAATGATATCATGTTGGATAAATACTGCATTAGTGCTTTTGTTGACCACATGGAACCAAACTGAGAGCCCTGCCCTAAATGGATCGGCCCAGAACAGCAGCAACTTTGATATCGAAAGACAACGCAAACAGATAATGATCGCCCATTAAATCCAGTTTTAAATGTGAAATGTGTGCACTTGTATAAATTGGCAGACTTCATATATTAAACCTGCATGGATCTCCTGGCTTGAACACCACCAGGCTAACAAGGTAAAGCGGGACAGATTGGATCAAATATATAGACGGAGGAGGAGTCTGGGGGCCTCGTGTCTTGGAGGGGGAGATGAAGAGATGTCTGCCATGTTTACTGACCATTCACTTCAGGGACCGCCGACCCTCAAACCCCCACCCCCCAACCACCCCAGGCAAAATCATAGACTCTCTCTCTCTCTCTCTCTCTCTCTCTCTCTCTCTCTCTCTCTCTCTCTCTCTCTCTCTCTCTCCATATCATCCAGTGCAGGGGTTTTCAACCAGTGGTCCGGGGACCACCAGTGGTCCTTGAGAGGGTTCCAGGTGGTACCCAGGCTTAATGATGGAAAGCTGGTTAACCAGATGCAACTCTTTGAGAGGGTAAACATGAAACCAAATGGACCCTTGCGGGTTTCATGTTTACACTCTCAAGAGTTAAAATATTCACCATCTGAATTAGTCCAGGTCTACACAACTAGAGAATGTAGGAGATTAATGGTCATTTTGATCCGTATGTTTGACTGTTTTTTTCCCCCCCCAAATCCAGCCTGGTATTATGGTCAAAAGCAAAATAAATCTTTGTGTCTGTGGGGCTAAAACGTCCTCAAATGCTGAATAAATAGTGGGCCCTGGTATGAAAAGGCTTGAAACCCACTGCTCCAGTGCACTCTCCTCTACAGTACGTGCGGTACAGAACACAGACAGTTGTATGTTCTCTCCAGGCGTCAGCAAGGCAATCTGCAGGCCGACCATAAATCACCCGTCGGGCTCTGCTATCAGCGAGTGGCACATTCAACATCTAAGCAAAGTTTAATGGCGAGCAATAAAGATTTACGAGTATTCCCCTCTCATAGAGGCCCGTCTGCTTCGGTATCTCTGCAGATCTGTATCAATGACCCTTTATCGTACACATGGTGTTGGAAATTCAAAGAGTTCAGGCCCCCCCACCCCAAAAAATGTGCTACTAATTTAACCACTTGTGGTACAAGGGAAAAAAAAATAGCCGATCTACAAGCTTCGTGCTGGGATTTCAATTCAAATGCCGTTGAAGTCGTTTTTTGAAAATGTTTTGAGGGATTTTGCTGTAGGGTTTTCATCTTCGGTATATTTATGATGTTGCCCAAAAGTGACACAGCAGGTTGGGAGCGGTTGAACACTTGGACTGATGTAATCTACATGTATTGATTGAGATTATGGACTTTCTGATAGATTATTGATTCTGTTTGGTTAGGAGATTGAATAGTTTTTCGGGGCGGAAGGAAGGGCCCAGATAAGAAATGAAAAAAGGTGTGAAATATTGACTAAAAATTACTCACACACAAGAGCATACGGGCGGAAATCTGTGCTGATGGTAAAGGGCCACTTCACGCCTTTTGTAACTAGAGCTTATTTTGATGATGTTTAGGGCCCATGAAACACTTTCTTGGGGTTTTTATGTGTATATTATAGTTTTTATTAGATATTTTAGTTATGAATGGACGTTCATGAGGTCATGAACATCCACGAAGTTCCTTCCTGGACTACAAAGTCACACCTTCAACTGCACTTCCGCTCTTCGTAGAGAGTGGAGAGGCTGCATGGAGGTGTGGCTTTGCATTCCAGGAAAAAAACAACATGTATTACACACATAAAATCTCCAAGGTGTTCCATGTGTCCTAAAACATCATAAAAAATAAGCTCTTGTTGCAAAAGGGCTGAAGTGTCCCTTTAAGTAGCGGTAAATACAAAATATAATACCAGAGAACTCATTGCACACCACTCCCACTTTGTAATCACTTTACACAGATAAGGATGAGGAGAAATGTGTTGAGTGTTGTGGAACCGTCAGGGCCATTAACCAGAGCTGTTGAACGCCAGCCTTAATGCGATAAGACTCGTCATTAGAAACATTACGTATAACAACCATGGTTAGTAATTGAATAACAAACATTTTCATTCCCCACTTGAGCTGTGAAACATGCTTTACGGATGCATTTTTCAACACATTTATTTCTTTTTGCTCTGCGTATCAGTTGAGCAAACAGGATCACAATACACGCAGTCACTTTTGTGTGTGTGTGTGTGTGTGTGTGTGTGTGTGTGTGTGTGTGTGTGTGTGTGTGTGTGTGTGTGTGTGTGTGTGTGTGTGTGTGTGTGTGTGTGTGTGTGTGTGTGTGTGTGTGTGTGTGTGTGTGTGTGTGTGTGTGTGTGTGTGTGTTTCTGTATCTAGTGCCCACAAGTATCAGGCAGATGACTCCAGGCCCTTGAGGAGAATATTAAGATACAAGAGAAGAGAAAACAAAAGGTACTTTATATGGATTTTGGTCTCTTAATAACTTATTTTTGCAACAATCCCATCACTCATTGGAAATAATATACAGTATATCACAACACACAGACATTAGTGCAGTACCACACAATCTCTCATTCGGTACCCAGCCATGTTTATTTTTATGGTCAAACTATTATTATGATGGTTTTGGATCAATGGAACGGCCGCATTTTATCAGTGTCATGTTATTTTATTAACATGACAGAGGGCCCAAAAGAGAAATTAGGCATTATATGGCAGATCTACAGGCTCACAACGTGGTACATAGCTCTGTGTTGTGAGCTTGTAGATCAGCTACAGTATATCCAATACTTCTTGAACATTTATTTTCTAATGTATCATCATTGTATTTTGTTTTTAATTGATGAAAGATTTAGCTTAAGGGATTTTTTTTGTAATATTCAATATTCATGCTATTCAATATTCATATTAAAATATAGGAAACCAAAAATAAAGGGCCCTATAAAAATGTGTCTCCAACCCAAGTGCTTGGGCAACAGTGGTGTAGATAGTGAGGTGGAGGTAAGTGTGTGCACGCGCCTGTGCACGAGGGAGACTGTTATGTGGGTTTAATTAGAGCTTCAACACGGCCGTCCTCGCTGCAGTGGCCAGCTGATAAGGACAGCAGACAGATGACAGGAGGTGTGCGAGGCTGGCTGGAGACAGCCTTATCTCTGGGGCGGAGAAGGACTGCAGCCGCCCTGACTTCCTCACGCAACTCTGTGTGTGTGTGTGTGTGTGTGTGTGTGTGTGTGTGTGTGTGTGTGTGTGTGTGTGTGTAGAAGGGGGGGTGCAGCCCTGATTACCTGTGAGTCATCAGTGCTGTAGTGCTTGTGTGCTGCAGCCAGGTACAGTACAGATAGACACAGACTGGGGCACGGTGGCATGCATGTGTCAGCTGTATATAGGCTTTGATGTCTTTAAGATGTTCTTATGCGTCACATTATGAGCTCTCAGTGCCACCATGTGTCACAGAGGCGTGTCTTTTTACTGCCATACTCGCAGCGGCACTCAACCTGAGGGCCGGCGCCCACTGCGCCACCCAGGTTGTGGATATAGCTAGTAAAGCAAGCCTTGCCAATTACGCTATGAGGCCACAGGGCAGGAGCCTAGTTTCTGTAGCATGAGGCAGCTGGATGTACTGTACAAGTACACCCCCTGGACATGACGCTATCGTATGGGACTTCAGTCCAATCCTTGATGCCGAGTGCCAAGCAGGGAGGCATTGGGTCACATTTTACAGAGATTTTGGTGTGACCAGTCGACTGTCTCTAACCACTCTAAGACCACTGAGTAAAAAAAGTAGCTGATGGCCGTTGTTAAGTGGGCAGATGGGTGGGCACAATCAGTAATGAGAACCACCGATCTACAGTAACATCTGTCAGTCACAAGCCGCAGTCTCCAACACAACACTTAACTATAGAGACCGGTGACCAACAAATGGCTTTCGTTTGCTAAAACCAAGAGTTAACCACATGAACGCTATAGAAATAGTGCAATTTGCAGATCTACGAGTTCACAAGCCTCACAGTGAGCTTGACAAAGACATTTGGGGTTTAGAATAGAGGGTAAATGGTATATGTACCAGTGTTCAACTACAGTAATTACTGGTGTATATACTGTACATGTGGCCAGTGTTTTCTAATCACAGATATTAATTGAGTGGAAGGCATGCTTTGTTTTAAAAACAACAGGCATAGAAGGTTTGTTAACATCTTTCTATATATATATATATATATACTGTATACTGTATATCAACTATATATCGGCTGGATGTTGAATGTAGATGTCACTAGATGGAGGTCTATGACTGTTGGCAACCTGAGAATACCTCTCACCTGACTATAAACCTGGGCCTGTGTGTGTGTGTGTGTGTGTGTGTGTGCGTGTGCGCGTGCGTGCGTGCATGTTGACTGCGCAAGCATTTGAGCTTGCATGGCACAGTGCACACTCGTGGTACCATGCTGCTGCGTGTGCTGTTTTTGAAATCCTTAATATTTCGTGAGAATCCTCATTTCGTCGGAACTCCACCCAGCCCCATCTGAAGTGCTGAGTGGCCTTATATTGTTGATGAAACCTCTCCATATCAATGCACTTCAACATGGATGTATGACACACACTGCACCACGACGCGTGTGTACACACACCACACACACACGCGCACGCACGCATGCACCCACCCACCCACCTTAACAAAGAATACATTGAATTTAAAGCATGCTTAAAGAAATCGCTCGATTAAGAAGTCATTATATTCATTACAGGTCTGCGATCCGAGTCTCAGGAGGGCTGGGAGGGTTAAGGCACAGATGAGCAGCGAGGGGGAGTTGCGGGTAAAAAGGATGGCGATCTATTTCTGTTTGTGTATGCAGACATTTATGGGGATATTAGGCCCGCGAGTGAGATATCCATAAAACAGAAGAAAAAATCCATACGCTGCTGCTGCCGCTGCTGCCGAGGCTATGACTGACTGTGTGTGTGTGTGTGTGTGTGTGTGTGTGTGTGTGTGTGTGTGTGTGTGTGTGTGTGTGTGTGTGTGTGTGTGTGTGTGTGTGTGTGTGTGTGTGTGTGTGTGTGTGTGTGTGTGTGTGTGTGTGTGTGTGTGTGTGTGTGTGTGTGTGAAGCCCTGGCTCCTAGCTGTCTGCGCCTGGCTCCCCTCCGCTCACTGCACACCACATTATTTTTAACCCACTGCCTCCGAGAGGAAGCCGGAGACGTTTGGTCCTCTGAAGTCCAGCACAATGAGGAGTGAGTTTACACACGCACACACACTCACACACATGCACACACACACACACACACACACACACACACACACACATACACCCACAAGCGCACACACAAACAGACACAAGCTAAAGCGTACATACACATTCACATGGATGCATTTGCACAACTTTTTTATGCGGCTAGGCAGAAAGCACTGACATGCACACACCTACTGTACTCTCTCTTTCAACATGCATGCATGCATGCGCACGCGCGCGCACACACACACACACACACACACACACACACACACACACACACACACGCACACACACCTTTTGCATGACTCTCACTTTCATCTAGCCTTAACATCAAACTGCCATATGCCCCTCCTCACACACACACACGCACGCACACACACACACACACACACCTACCTCTTACCTCGTAGCCCTCCTGTCTCCGGTAGGTTGCTTGCCATCCCTGTCGGCCCAGATCCAGAGGGTCACCTTGGGTCAGTGAGCTGTAAATGAACTGCTACTAATTACAGTAAACACCAGCAAGTCAGAGACCGTGTGTGTGTGTGTGTGTGTGTGTGTGTGTGTGTGTGTGTGTGTGTGTGTGTGTGTGTGTGTGTGTGTGTGTGTGTGTGTGTGTGTGTGTGTGTGTGTGTGTGTGTGTGTGTGTGTGTGTGTGTGTGTGTGTGTGTGCGCGCGCGCATGTGTGTGTTTGCCTGCATATATGCAGTTGGTGAGGCTGGACAGGCTTAATTCACGGAAAGGGAGGTACACACACACACACACACACACACATCAGCCCAGAGCAGCAATCAGGAGCATTTAATTGTTTGTGTCGATCGTCTCGGGTGGGTGGGTGGGACCGGGTGGGTGCGTGTGTGTGGGTAAGAGGGCGTTCAAGGCTTTGGGGCTGAGCCGAGAGACCTCTCATCTATTTCCTCACTTCCTGTCCTGAACACTTCATCATCGCGGTGATTGGTGTTTGGATTTAAAGGCGTCATGGAGCGAGAACCCATGACTTCAATAGTTCTCCATGAAATCAACTTCCACTAACTACTCTTTTGTGGCCCTTTCTCCTCCCACCGCCGCTTGGGAACCGGCTCAGTTGTTTTTTGGTTCTTTGGGTCATTGAGCCGGACCTCCAAAACTGGAACGTTAACTATGGGCAAAACTATATCTATTAAATTGTTATGACCATGAAACTTCCCCGTTGATTACTTCCATGAAGACGTAATGTGTAATGTGTGTGCAAGGCAGAAATGGTGTGCGTTTGTGTGTGTGTGCATCACGTAAATTTTACATATTTGTATGGAGATATGTATTACAAATATTACGTATTACAAACAATACCTACAATATTACATATTACAAATAGTGTGTGTGTGTGTGTGTGTGTGTGTGTGTGTGTGTGTGTGTGTGTGTGTGTGTGTGTGTGTGTGTGTGTGTGTGTGTGTGTGTGTGTGTGTGTGTGTGTGTGTGTGTGTGTGTGTGTGTGTGTTATAGAGTGGGGTGGGGGAGAGTAGAGAGTAAAAAGGGAGGGAACAAGAAGGTTTATGTGTCTTATTCATACTGTATAGGTGAGTTGAAAACAACACATGAAGGCATTGATTGTGCCACCTGTCAGTGTAACTTATGATTGGGTGACGATGTCCTCTCCCCTCCTCTTCCTCCATAGGCTTCTCACATGACTCCACCACGATGCCTAATTGACTTTGCCTCCTCTGTAACTCGCCCAATCAAACACTCCCATGATGCCCTGCTAGGTGAAGCGGCTGGCTGGCTGACTGACTGAGTGGTGCCTCGTGAGTACTTAACCCCCTGCAGTGGTACACACACACACACACGCACGCACGCACGCACGCACGCACGCACGCACGCACGCACGCACGCACACAGACACCAAACTAATCACCCAGTTCGAGCAGAAAATCAGATTGTCTCAGCGCCATCAAAATCAGATTACATCTAGTCCATGGTGTTCAGGGTACCACAAAATGATTCGGCTTGAGAACATATACATCTTTCCTTCTCTCTCATCTCTCTCTCTCTCTCTCTTTCACACGCGCACACAGAATGTGCGCGCACAAGACGCACAAAAAAAATTGGATAGGTGATCAGCAGAGAGAGTGATGGCTGGGGGAACATTGAAAGTAATTAAGTCCAGTCCTCCCTGTCTGAATCGATGAGATGAGGGGTTGCAGGCACGGCTCACGTTGCACTCCGCCCTTCTAGCCCCCTTTCTTTTTCTTTATACCGTCCCCTTGTTCCCCTCCACCTCTGCTCTCTGTTTTTGTGTGCACATGACACAGCATTACTGTATGCGCTTGCACAAATTGATGAACAAAACTGAAGGGGTACTAACCGCAGCCCAAAAGCACCGCGGAAATGGAATGCAGGTGTCATTGCTGTCATGTTCAGGCCCAGTGCCCCGACTATAGCCCTAATGCTGAGAATAACGTGAACCCATTGGTATTGGTGTATAGGAACTAATTACATTTACTCAAGTACTGTAATCTTGATGTATATGTCCCCGAGTAATTCATATATCAAGTAAAATTATCAATTTACTGGTAGGCATTTAACATTTAGAGCTTATGCCAAACCTCTACTCATCTTTGGCATGCGTACCAGCCTGTCGACAGTAAATACCGGTATACTATAATGAACTACTAATAGAGCCAAAGGTCCATTCATATATCACTTCTGCATGTGTGACGGAGGTGTGGCTTTCACAAACGTCACATACCTGACTGTGACTGTTTGGTGCTGGTTGAATTCAGGTTTGATAATATTGATAAATATACTACTCTGTGAGTATATCACCTGGTAACTCGGACGTGACTGAGTCGGCTCTGCCGCAATTCGAAACACTCAGCACGGAGACTCGGCCGGCTAGCCGCTTCCTCGACGGTGCTCCGCAATTCAATGTTTTATTACTTGTTTAACTATGGAATGTCAATTCCGTTCAGTCATACTAATTCTACTGAGGCCGGGTTGAGTACGCAGAGGCTCAAATTGGCCCATAATTATGCTATGAGGTTGTTGCTGCACATTCTTATGAGGCATAGTGGGAATTATTTGTAACCCCTTGTGTACCCACCTGTGATGCACTGTTAAGACAGTCGATGTACAACATTATGGGTCGACTTGATGTGTCGGACAACAGAATCATAGAGTCACCATGAAAAGCAGTTACAGACACATTAGAGAGCCCTGGCGTAACTGCCTCTATGCTTTTTAGCTACTAACTTACCTGGTGAAATGTTGTGAAATTTTCACTGGACAGATTATATGACATGTACTGGTGTGAGGTACTGTAAGATTGGTGACCACAGTCTTTTTCTTTTATATGGTCCATACGGGTCTGAAATAAAGTTTACTACTATTAGCAGACGCTCTTAAGCCTCACATTAAACAAGAACAAAAGCATGGCAATACATCACATACATAAAAAAGTAGTTAACATGAATCATACGTAAGCTAAGAATAACAGCATAATGAAACTATGCATATACAGTGTATATACTATATAGTGCTATGTCTACATAAAATGCTATAAGTCTACATGAAGTGCTATCTAAATCTGCATAAGCTTAGCCTTTGCATACTGCATGCCTGTGGTAAGGTCTTTGGGGCTAGGACAAGTGCTACAAGCCATGATGGAGTCTGAATGGGACGTGTAGGTTTTCAGACTATGGTGGTAAGATTGGGAGCAAGGTTGTGGTTCTGATTGTATTGCATTCCATAGTACTTTTACTTCTACTCCATTACGCTACATCTCAGAAGCAAATATTGTACATTTGCATTACATTTGTTTGCCAACTTTTATAAGTCATTTGTTATCGCTTAATCAATACATTTTAAAAAGAGAGTGCATGCAGCTGAGAAAGAGTGTGATTATTAAGTTGAAGATATCATGGATATGTCTAAATGGAGGAGTAAATGGAGGAGACATTGCCGATGGAATTTTCTTTGTATGCCCCAAAAATCTCCTGACATCATTATTATTATTATACTGCCATGGCTGCTCAGATCTGAGCCCAGTCTCCTGATGAGGCCTGTTTGATCTCTGTCCTGGAGGGGAGTCTCCAGATGTAAAAAAAAAACGGAAAAAAGACGATGACGATGATGATGGTGATTTTACTGCTATGGTTGTGATCTTTTCACTTGTACTCAGTGGAACATTTTTCTTGTCTCCTCCAACTTCCCAAATCCATCATTTTTATAGCAATGTGCCCGGTTGATTGTTATGCCCAAAACAACACACCCATGTCCCAGTTCCCGAGACCTAATACAACCCCATCTCATCCATTGTTGAGCAATGTTGTCCCCAGAGCGTCATGACAATCTCCACCCGTTAGATTTCAGTGGCTCGGGGACTGCCAGTGGACCTTAAGCGGGTTCCAGGTGGGCCCCAGCTAAATGACGGAGAGTTGACTTGAGCATAAAATGAAAACAAATGGATGATAGGAAACCAAATGACATGGTCCCTTACAGGTCGAAATGGTCCATTCAGTTTCAGTTCACACTCTTAAGAGTTAAAGTTTGTTTAACATCTGGATTGCTTAATTTACAAAGAGGTCAGGCCACCAGTGGTCCTTGAGAAGATTCCAGGTGGTCCCCAGCTAAATGATGGAAAGTTGGTTAACCAGATGTAACTCTTTGAGAGTATAAAAATGAAACCAAATGGACCCTTGCGGGTCCAATTGGTTTCATGTTTACACTCTCAAGAGTTAAAATATTCATCATCATCTGAATTAGTCCAAGTCTACACAACTAGAGAATGTAGAAGATTAATGGTCATTTTGATTTACGTGTATATGTTTGCCTGTCGAAATCCAGCCTGGTATTGTGGACAAAAACAAAAATAAATCTTTAGTTTTGGCATCTGTGGTTGTGAAAATGTCCTCACATGGTGGTCC
Source organism: Benthosema pterotum (assembly GCA_039105355.1). Taxonomy (NCBI): domain Eukaryota; kingdom Metazoa; phylum Chordata; class Actinopteri; order Myctophiformes; family Myctophidae; genus Benthosema; species Benthosema pterotum. Next base: position 26,790,730 of record CM076985.1, read on the forward strand.
GTTGCTCAAATGCTGAATAAATAGTGGGCCCTGGTGTGAGTAGAGAAATTGTTATTTCATTTATTTTTTTTAAACAACATTTAATGATCTGTTGAATACCATTGGATGGGGCATGTAAGCCAACATTCAACATTATGTTATTATTTTTATTATTATTATTATTGCATTCTTATCCCTTGTATCAACTCCCCACGAGGGCCAGTGTTGACATCCTGCTTCGCAGTCTGTCCAGCTGCCAACAGTGTGTGTAGTCAAGCACCCTGAAAGTGTCTGCCACATTGTTCTCCTACTTGAAAGTCAGCAGAGCTTTGTCAGCCTTCGTCTTGTGGAGCCCTTTATCGTCTTCACACGCCGCACAGTATTTTTAGAACCCCTCCGTGAGTTCATTCCCCTTGTTCCGGTAATTCTTGAGCAATCTTTCAGACCCCCCCACACCCCGCCTCCCTTTCGCCATTGTATTTTTAGACAAAGGTGAAAAATGGCAACCTGACGGCCGGTCATGAAGGACTTTCCCCCTGGATGAGGGCTGGGTCTGTCTGGACGTGAGAGGGAAGGCCTCCCAAATTCAGTAGCTGGGTCAGAGCAGGTTCCTACCTGTTTGTATCATAACAACACTCATGCTTGATTTAAAAAAACTGAAAAAAGGAATACATGGCACCTCATTTTGTACAGGTGTCACTCAACCACACATTATGAGAAAGTATCACAGCACCTTTTTCCAGATGAAAATATTCAGTTGATGGTTTGTACCTGCACTAAGATTTGCCGTATCTGGCTTTACAGAAGTAATTATTTTTTATGTAAACATGAAACCATCTTTGGCATGCGTACCATGCATAAACATGAAACCAAATGGTTTCATGTTTATGCGTTACACTTTCAAGAGTTAAAATATTCATCACGTGATGTAGCCTAGAGAATTTAGAAAATTAATGGTCATTTTTGAATGGTCATTTATGTTTGCCTGTTTTGTTACCAAAATCCATCCTGGAATTGTGGACAAAAACAAAATTAGTTTTGGGATCTGGCGGACTATGTCACCAACTGGTGGTCTGTGGCTTAAATACTGAATAAATAGTGGTCCCTGTTATGAAAAAGGTTGAAAACCACTGGTCTATAGACAAGCATGAATTTAACACGATTTTTGCTTAAACTCATCAGCTTTTCGGCCTTTGCTCTTGATCTTAATCATAGTTACGAGGTGATGATTCTGAGACCAAATTTCGAGACACGGCGTGCATATGCTGCACTGTATATGATGCACTGACTGGCAGAAATGAAACAACCACTGATAGCTCCAAGAGATTAGTACACAAAATCCAAGCAAGTGTTTTGAAGCCAAGTCATTCTCACAGACAGTACAGTAGCACCCTGGGTTGGATGGTGACAACAGATGTGATTTGCAGTGGGGGGGAGGAGAACAATAAGTTAGCAATGACATGTAGCTGAATGAGGATCCAACACTATTTATAATGACCCCACCATGACACCATCGACTACTGGTGACCCCACAAGAAAGGAGGGAAGAATACGAGGAAGAGCCTGACACACACGTGTGCACAGACCATATATAACACAGGCGTTCCAGTGCACACATGTGCGCGCACACACACACACACACACACACACACACACACACACACACACACACACACACACACACACACACACACACACACACACACACACACACACACACAGAGCCATATGCTACACTGTAAATGACATGTATCCCCAATCTTCTCTCAACTGCAGTCGGAGCAGCCTAGCATGTGTTTACGCCTGCAAGTGTGTTAATATTTTCCACTCATCAAATCATCTGTCTGATCTAATGGTTTGATGTTATTTATATTGTGCATGTAGTGCATTGTGTGAAAACAGTATTAATGAAGTCTTAATTAATTCAATCTTTTTTATATTTATTTATATATTTGCGCACAATTTGGTGCACAGCTGTGCCAGTTGCTGGAGCAGGCTTAAATCATTTTCGTCAAACAATCGTGCGAAAGAAAGTGAATAGAAACTCCTTCTCTGTGAGAATGCAATCCAATTTCGATGGCGACATTGCGGGACCACTTTAGCAGAATGCACTGAAGTCTGGAGCTCCCTCTTGAGAGGAAAGTGATTTTTGGCGTTCTCCTCGATAGTGCATCATGAAACCTTGTGCCTTATTGGTTCACAGAAGTATCAGTGTGTACAGTATATTTATTGGTTTAATATCCCCCCCATTGTATTTCTGTATTTTTTATTGCATCCCTCACATATAAATCTGTCTTGTCTGCGTAGAGTGCATGCACATTTGTGTACTACATTTATCTGGATTTGTGTTCCTCTCATGTAGCTACATACAGTATGTGTCCTGCGTTGCACACTAGCGTCGCTCACGGAAAACGGACGGATCTACAAGTTCACGACACGTTTCAGTGCAACACGTTGTGAGCTTGTCGATCGGCTCTTTCTTGGCATGCAACACTGGCACGCAGCGACATATAAATCAGGCTTAATGTGCGTGCCCATGTTCAGGTCACTAAGTAACAGATACAGCGGACATTCCACGGAGAGCATTCCACTCGAAGGCTTAATTAGGTTTTTTTTTTCTTTTTCTATTTAGCCGGGGTTTCGACTTGGGGGCGAAGAAAATAAGTAGAAGAGGGGGAGGAAAGAGTAAAAAAGCAGCCAAACTGCCACTCCAAAAACCCATGTTAGGGGCGACCGTGTTTCATTTCCTGGTGCCTGCCTCGGTTCCCCCCTAAATAGCATTACCTGTTGAAGCCAGTTAAATCACAGAAAGCCTGATTAGAAGGCTGCTGAGGACTCGGGGGTCTGGGCAACAAAGTACGGACTAGCCTTTAATTCAATTTATCTTTATAAACATACACATCTGCCCTTGATTTGCCGCAAATTTTCAAGATGTTTTTTACAGCTTTGACAGAAAAGTTTGGGCTCAATTTACTTTCCACCTCCTACAGTAAGAGCCTTCTTTCCTTTCCAGAGCCATGCGTACTGTATCTGGATATTGATCATTTAGCTCATAATAAGGTCTGGGCCTCTGGGGTAGTGAGTTCTGGTTAAAACAGTGCATAAAATATAGTCGTAACAGTGCATTAGGGTTGGGACTCGCTAGGATTTTATCGAGTCCGGGTCCTTACCGAGTCCCTCTTATCGATTCCGGGTCCAGACGGGTCCCTTAACGGGTCCTAATATATATATATATATATATATATATATATATATATATATATATATATATATATATATATATATATCCTTTTTTGTGACATACTTTACACTACTTCATACTATTATATAAATACAAAAAGAAAGAAAAAAAACAATAACAAAAGCCACTTTATTGGCAGAAAAAATGTACTTTATAGTTAAAATAGGCATGAGGGCACTACTGCACTAGTAGGCAATACTAGGCATTGGTATAGTTAAGGTACATTATTTTTCCCCTCTTTTGTTTATGTCTCACAGACACATTATTTTCAAATATTAATAATCTTAACTAGTGTACTAGTAATAAGTCTTGATGCAGTTTGTGTCAGGCACAGCATGCTCTTATTCATGGGTCAGTGGGTAAGCAGAGCCATGCATAATGTAGCCTATGCCTTGCGTTGTCAAGGCAGAAAATAGCCCATTCCGGACCAGTAGAGTATAAACAGAGTTACAACATCTCCGTTCACTTCCATGGAAAGGTCTAATGGCGGCTGCTCTACATAGACTCCTATTGAGCACGGGGGCAGTTTGTCCCTATTCAGGCTGCATGAACAGCGCCCAGGCGCCCAGTTTCCGACCCCTCAATGTCGCAACTCCGACATTAGATGGCTATTGCTGAGAATCCCTATACGCTTTTAGTCTAGGCTGTTGTTCATGCCGTCGTGTATTTAGCCCCTCTAAAGTTATTTAAATGTTATCCTTTATCGCACGTGTTTTGGACCTGCTACCATGGAATACTGTAACTCTTGTTGGGGAATTGAGGATTTACTGGACCTTTTTTACGTGACAACGTGACAAACGCACGGAGGGCATCGGAGACTACAGTCAACTTTCCAGTAAGAATACTTTTAGTTTTGGGTGGAAGAGATTAAAGCAGGTGATGTTGTAGAACATTGACGCGCTACTACAGCGTGCGTGTAGTACACACACACACACACACACACACACACACACACACACACACACGTGTCTTGTCCTTGTCGCGTTGGCAAAATGGTAGAGGAGTTTGAAAATAATGTTCGTCTGCTCCTTATATTGTGGTTCGTTGCTGCTGCTGTTGCTGCTGTTGCTGCTGCTGCTGCTGGTCCTGCGCTGCACTCAACATACAACATCGTGCATGCGCTTCATTACACAGCGGAGCGAAATTTTGATTGATGGGACTCGTTAAGGGACCCGTTCATAAAAAAATGATGGAACCGGGTCGGGACCCGCGATCTCAGGCCCGGGTCTGAAATGGACCCGGGTCCGAGTCCCAACTATAGTCGTAACAGTGCATTAAGGAGCGGGATCAAAAGGGAGCCGGATTAGCCAAGACAATAATACATTTCCTGGGTCAATTCATGGTTAATAGGGATATGTTTTCTCAATGCACTTACCAGACATTCAAAAATATAATTATAAACCTTCACATCTCTGTGACCTCTCTGTCGGTGCATGACATCATAGATCTTCACCTTATGTCCTGGTGAAATGGAAGCATTAATAAAGCCTTTTATATGATGGCAACTGGTGGACATAGGACACAATTTTGTGTTGATGAGGTTGTTGATTGCACAAGCAATGATATTATATTACTGTGTGTGTGTGTGTGTGTGTGTGTGTGTGTGTGTGTGTGTGTGTGTGTGTGTGTGTGTGTGTGTGTGTGTGTGTGTGTGTGTGTGTGTGTGTGCACGTGTGTGTGTGTGTGTGTGTGTGTGTGTTTGTGTGTGGCATGCGTGCGAGATTATATATCCTTACAATTTGATATTATATTCATTTTTGGATAGTCTCAATACTCTACATACTATAGGTTTCTTAATGGGCACAAACAATAGGATAATATACCGTATGATACCACATACTGTAGGCAGCACTGCTCTAAACACCTCTGTTGATCCTTATAGTAAATGAAGGTGACGGACTGAACACTACTTGTGGATTCATGCACCCACACCCCCTCCAGCCCCCACCTGGGACCTAACTACAATGTGATTTCGTTCAGTTGGCCAGGGAATGGCTGTAGGAGTGCCTAGTAGCTTCCAGACTCCTGTGTCTGTGTCACCCCCCACCCCCACCAGACAAGGGCGCTCTCTCAAATAGGGGCCATGACCTACCTTTGTCAGCCACTGACCTCTGGGACAATTGCGGGATCCACAGACATAACATTTACAGAGGAAAGGGGGGTGCGGGGGGTTAAACAGACAGTGGGGAAAGAGAAAGAAGGGGCTTGGCCGTGGTGCAAGTTGTATGTGTCTTGATTGATTGTCCTTAATAATAACTATTAAACAAATATATATTGAGTATATACTCCCGGAAACAGATGCACTTCCTTTTGGGAGATGAGGGAATAGCACCGTGCAAAGCAACATGCTTATATGAGTCATCATTAACCTTTACAGATTTTTCCACGCATTTTTGCGTGTTTATTTTTCTGCTCATCACGCAAAAACGCGTGTTGTACTTTTTTTTAACTATAAGGTGTTGATGTGATTACGAAACCCAGAAAACACTTCATACAACTGTAATTGATATTATGTAACTTTATATGCATTTATCTCTGAATGAGCCCTGGAAACAGTGAAATGTGAAAATACAGGCTGTTTGTCAAATGTATTTAAAAAGCTGAAACACATCATCAACTCATTTTTATGAGTTATTTTTCCTCTTCGTAAAGTAGACGACTTAAGCTGTCTTTGGATGTCATTCATTTGCACAAATTCACAACAGGGGATTTTCTATAAATTATTTAGTTACTATTGAACGTAATGTGAGTCTAGCTTTTCTGCTAATCTGTCAAATAGTTAAAGGTGAAGAATAAACAACACAAAGATGCAAAATCGCTAGCCGGCAAACATTTTCCATCAAAATGATTTATATAATTTACCCATAAGACTAGAGATATGCTCTATTTGAGTTGAAAAGGCTAAAAAATCTACAATTGCACACATCTTCACGATACTTTCTAAATTAGCTTATATAGGGCAGCAAGAAGCGACACACAATGAGCTTGTACATCTGCTATTTGTGAATAATCAAAGTATAAAACAATTATTTTTTAATGACACAAAAATGACAATGACACAAAATACAAATGTGAAGAATAAAAATGCACACAAAAAACTATATATGTGTTAAGGACCATAACCCTATTTTATACTTATCCTGTATGGCGGTGTAGCCGCATTGCACAGAGTATAAATTACGCATTATGAGAGTGTTCGGAGTAAGCTACAACCATCATTCGCATTATGTTATCAGGGGGCAGTATCGGAGGAGAGGCCGAGCTCGAAGTGTAACAAATCCTTGCTGCTTTGACCACGATAAGCATCACTTATCACTGAGAGCGCTGCTAGCCCATTAACAGCAATGGCTCCATTAGCACTATCTGCTCGGCTATTATGATGGCCTGTACTGTACATCTTCATGTTTGTATGAGGAAACCATTTAACATCTCTTGTGTGAGAAGGGGTGAGCTTTTAGTCTAATCTATCTCAAACAGCCCAGGCCATGTTGTCTGGGGTCATGGTAGACATGGATCCAGGGCGGAAGACTCAAGTGTTTTACAGCAATGAAATGCTAGGTTATGTCTTTTTGCTAATTTTATGAACTTTGTCCACTTGTAACATCTTGAAATTGTAAAACAATACGTCTGAGAACGTTCTTTATCATTCAAAACAGAGAACTCTCAGTCAGACCTTTAGCTTTATGCATACTATGTGTCTGCAACTTCAACAACTCTTACATGCTTAACAAAAGTCCTTTAACTGTCCTCTAATCCAGCAAGAGTAGTGTAATGATATTACTCCGCAAAAACACATCTTGTTACTCATTTCATGCTTGCATGCTTTTTGTTGTGAGAATAGAACAGATCTGCAAGCTATTGACTGATAACAACAGAGATGCGCAGTAGTTTGTAGGTCCTAATCCGCTGCAGCATTCTGCACACATGATGTACTCTACAAGTTGTTGCAGTTGTCGCAAGTTGTTGCTAAACAGATTGTGCTGTAAATCTCTAATCTTTTGCGGGTGGGAGGGGGGACTTGAAAAAGTAATGAAATAATATATAGCATATTACTCTTTGATTCAATTAATAAGTAATATCATATTAAAGGCTGCCGAAAACAACAAGTTATTGGAATTCATTTTGATGAATTGGATTAAAAAAAATTAACGCATGTGCACACTGACTCAACATTTTCTCATTGAATAAAATCCGTAGCGCATGGTTTTACGGAGACATATAGCTGTGTGTCTCCCTGTAACCACAAGAGCCATGGAGTATAACTTGAGGGATCTACAAGCATTGGAGGCTCGTAGACCACCTATTTTGATAAATATTTTTAAAAAGAATCTTTATCTTTATTTAAATGTCAAATCCTGTACAGGAATACATGGCACATTTTGGATATGGTAGTTCGAGTGGTAATTAATCATAATAATCACTGCAATGAGTGATCGGTCTGTGTTCAGAATGCCCAGGCGTAGTCTCTACGTTGTGTTGTGTCGCATCATGTGTTGTGACGTATTGTTTTGTGTGCGAGTGAGTGAGCGCGTGTGCGTGTGCGTGTGTGTGTGTGTGTGTGTGTGTGTGTGTGTGTGTGTGTGTGTGTGTGTGTGTGTGTGTGTGTGTGTGTGTGTGTGTGTGTGTGTGTGTGTGTGTGTGTGTGTGTGTGTGTGTGTATGTGTGTGTGTGCCCAGCCCCTGGTCAGTGGTGGTCAGAGGTCCTGTCCTGTCCTGAAGCAGGAGTGGATTAGGCCTTAAGGGGGGCGGCTGAGCAGTAATTACTGTCTGACCCTTGGCTCCACGCTGGAACGTCTGACGAAGGAGGGGGCTGCCTTGGCTGAGGGTAGGGGAGGGGTTAGAGCGATATATAGGGGGATGGGTAGGGAGGTCTCTGTGTGGAGCAGGAGATGAGGATGGTATTTGTATGAACAGACACTAGGGCTTATTGTGCTGTACACTTCCTGTACTCCCCCACCCCCCCAAAACGTGCGCGCACACACACACACACACACACACACACACACACACACACACACACACTGCCCGCATCATTAGATGAACCCCCACCTCAAGCTCATGAGGTATCTGCACACACCATTGACTGTATGCGCAAACGCATACTACACATATGGCTCTATATACTGTACATGTGAATGCACTCACGCACTCTCTCGTACACACACACACACACACACACACACAACACACACACACACACACACACACACACACACACACACACACACACACACACACACACACACACACTGATCGGATGACATCATTAACAATCATTAGTGAGACACCAGGAAGTGCAGAGATCTCCGGCTCAGGGCCTGACTGTGTGGGATCAGGTTAGCCTAGTGGAGATGAGAGATTTGAAGAGGAAAGCTTTCACTGATCCTAGTTTACCTCACCTTCACTCTCACTCTGCCGCTCCACTGGTACCTCCTCGGGGCGAAGAAACCACATGAACCCTATCGTCCCGAATTCTGAGGTTCGAACAATCAGCGTAAATTGCAGACCTACGAGCTGTAGTTTGGCATTCGGGGCGAAAGGGAGATTTGGCTTGGACGAGAGCCAGCGGTTCTCAACCTGTCTATCTGGACTCCCCAGGGTCCCTGTCAGGGTCCCTGCCAATCACGCGGTCCCCCGCGTGATTGTGGAGGGGTCCCTGCAGATGACAGCGAAGGTGTACTTCTAAAACCTTTTCAGTACCTCAAAAGAAAGAAAGTTTTACTACATCAAACATAATCAACAAACTGCTGCTGCTACACTTAAATACTGATAAAAGATAATATTAATTACATAGCATTTTAAAATGCAATTTTATTTCATTTGGTGTTTTAGTGTAATTAGAGTCTGAATATAGATAAGCCACTGTTTCATGCAGGGCATTATATGTTGACAAATGGCAACAAATTGGGCTGATCAAATACACAAAAAGCACTCATGCATACGTGTACACACACACACACACACACACGCACACACACACATGCACACAGAGAGAGACATGCATACAGAACAGTACAATACAGAACAGTACATACAATAACTTCAGGCAACACAACACCACACCCAGTACAGTATGTTACAGTACAGTATATACAATAACTTCAGGACATACAGTATGCACACTGGAGTGAAGAGGGGGTGATCTGTGTTTTCATAGCCCATCACTTTGAACTAGATACGGGGCATTGTGGTTTCTGTGGCCAGGGTAGTGATTCAGGCTGCAGGCTGGAGCCACGGAGCTGCACAGAGAGGCTGAGGCTTGTCCTTCCAGGCCCAGGCAGGGAAAGATGACACGCTGCCTGGGACTAGGTTAGCCAGTGGCAGGGCCTCTCTCTGAAAGGATGGCTCTCCGTGTCCATGCATGTCAGGAGCTGTTGTGTTCCTCTGTCACAGTAAACCACAGCTACCACAAGACAGGCAACACTGCCCTCGCTGTCATGGGTGACAATGCGGTGTTATCATGCACGGGCTGTTCTTGTGGCACAACTTTGACACGGGAAATGGGAGAAAGCTGTGTGTGCATGAATGCGGGCATGCGTGTGTGTGCATGTGTATTTGGGACTTGTGTACACTATTTATGGATTTAAAGCTTTTTTTTAAGGAGCATTCAGTGATTTGGGTGATTTTGGGGAAAAAATCGACCGCCCTGGTAACAAGGTGTGCATTTGCACACACTCTACAGTGGGGGTGCAACAGATCATGCACCAGGCCCCGTCCAGCTTGATCCTGATTGCAGGAAGCCAAAACTAAAGCTAGGGTTTTTTGACCCCTACGGTTATATGGTCAGCACACTGTATAGTAGGGAGGATTATCACAAAAAAATAAAATAAGTGATTTGATTTGAGTGAAATCACTGACTCCACCTTCAAATGAGCACAAAACCTTTAAGCAGTCTGCTCGGATAGAGTGTGTTAATACAATAACTAGCACAGGTGATGTTTCCCTGGCACCCATTGGTGGAGAAGTATTGTTGTCTGACGCTGAGAAACAACTCCCCTCCATGTGGAGCTGGGATGTTGTCTTGGATGAGTGGTCAATGTTTGATCCAAGACCAGGTACAGGGAATACAACATAAAAGTTACGGATTGCAGCTTTAAGCACGTATACTGTACGTATTATGTAGACATCTTCTTATGGATTGCCAGTGGTATGTGTGTACAGTTATTATTATGATTTCCAGCCACAGGACAGTATGTGTCATGTCTCTGTGTTTGCTGAATGCTTTACTGCTGAGGAGAGAAGAGTGACCCCTACTGTGAAACACACCACATACCAGCTTGATGCTGCTTATGCTGTAGCTCAGAAACAAACACCATGGTACCTCTATGTTGCTGAATTTGCACTACACCGCATACAATGCTGCCTTGCGTGCCAAAAATAGTTGATCTACTGTACATGCTCCGATTCGGCATGTAACACCGCCGTACAGTAAAGTATAAATGAGGCTCATATGTACGCAGCGACGGCCACTTAAGAATGTCATTTTTCATGAATAGGGTCTATGATTGCAGCAGGGAAGGGCTTTGAAAGTCTTTGAAAAAGCGAAAACAAAAGGTCTTCTCTGCGGCAGTGATGATGCACATTGGTCTCCAGAGACAGGCCTGGGCCCGAGTCAACCTTTCACACAATCGACAGCCAACAATGCAACAAACCCGGCCCTTGTGGAGGTACCATTGTGCCGGAGCACGCCACAGCTGTGGAGAATCACATTTAGGTGTCAGAGGCAACTAATGTTTCTTTAATTGGAATAGTGGTATTAGCTCATGTTTCCTCCCTGTGCTTTATGAATCCCCCGTGCCTATTGTTTGGAAGTTCCAGGCTGACGTCGCGTTGGCGGCCCCGGCTAATTGAGAGAGTGTGTGTTTGGAACAAGTTCAAAAGGAACAGGAGTTTTCTTGAGTGTGTGTGTGTGTGTGTGTGTGTGTGTGTGTGTGTGTGTGTGTGTGTGTGTGTGTGTGTGTGTGTGTGCGTGTGTGCGTGTCTACGTGTGTATCTGTGTGTGCAACTGTTTGTGTAAATTTGCACACTATATATTTTTTACTTTGTGTGTGCGTGTGTCTGTGCTCAGCATTTCCTCTGCAACACTTTCTATTGTAAGCTACAGTACTTAACAATGCACCTTCTGACGCTATACTCACGCAAAGTCCTGGCTATCGCCCTTATTCATCACTGGCACCGAAGTGATAAATCAACATGAAGAACTTGCTCTGTATTCTTACAAAACCCTAAATAATACAATTGTTCTTGTTGCTGTTTTCTCTTTTTACGGAAAGCAATGAATAATGTAAAAGAAACTGTTAGTCTAAACGTTATAATTAAACTTTGTAATTTTAAATGACTGAATGGAATATTGTGATATTGAGACTTTCTTGAAGAGTCATCTCTGTAGGGCTTGATAAGTACCTGATTTTTTGCACTCCCCTAATCTCTTCTAATCTCGAGAGACAAGATTACTGGTAATCTTGGGCATCAAAGACACACCAATCCCTTTTCTAATATGGGATCTTAACACTGGATCAAGACAATTTGCTGTCACAATCCAGGTCAGTAAGGCTAAGGAAGATTTAAGAAAACTCTCGGTTTTTGCAGCTTTCACTAACGGATTGAATGCAGTTCCCAACACTCGCCTACTCTTTCCTATGCTGTGTTGTGCATGTAGTATGTTAGGACAATGACAAAAACAAAAACAAATATTTATCAAATTGTTGCTTGGTAAAAGCATTTTCTTTTCAAAATTAGCTTTATTATCATTTGTTTTCTGTGTAGATCTTTTTTTCCTACAAGAGTTTGTTATCAAGCGTTGCAACAAACTGAGTCTCTATGATTGTAATCAGTGAGTGATGTAAATCAATGCATACGTTTATTAAATTTTATAACAACAGCAAATTTTAAGAGAATATTGTGGATTCCTTTTGTACAGATCAAAGATATTTATCACGACACATTACAAATCATTAAGAGAAACAACTTCATCTTCATCTTGAACTAACAGGTGCTGCTGGTGTCAGATCAGTGTCAATTGAGGATTACAGCATGCGGCGCTGCATGGGAGATTGGAAACGCAACTCAAGAAACACAGTCATATTGTACGAACTGAGATTACAAATATGGATTAAGAGGAGAAATAAGACACGGACAGTGCTAAATTCACAAGATGATCCGTCGGCATGCCACAGCATACATACTCATTATGTGAGAAGAATGAAATTAAGCTGGCCTTATAGGTGGAGTCAGAAGGATTCAGGCAAGGAGATTATTATAAAGACAGATGGATGACACTTGGATGATATCTTCAGTTGTGCAATGCTATGGTGTACACTGCAAACATGCCAGTGTTCTAGTGTATCTATAGGGTAGACATTGACCTGACCTTTTAATTGTTCATTTCTATGCGCACTTGCTCAAACATATCTTAACTATAAATTCGGCACGTGCATGCTCATAACTCGATAACCGTTTGCCCGACCGATTTCAAATTCAACACACACGTACCACACCCCGCAAGGAGTGCATTGCCCGGCCTCGAGAACACAGCGCTGACCAGAAATGCCACAAAAGACTATTCAGAACCAACTCAAGTCCCCTCACGTGTGCAATCTCCAGCCTCTGCCTCCGCCCATTGAGGCAGTTGTGTGGTTGTTAAACACACAACACTTGATTACTTAATCAGTCCAATTTTGCAGCACTATCTTCAGACACAGGCAGATACAGATACAGACATCTCCATACACAGTATGGGCCACGAAAGGGACACAGACCGATAGCTAAAATGGTGCTATAACAACGCGTATTATTCACATCCCCAGTGAAGTCCCACAGAGTTGAAGCAGACATGCACCTAGTGGCGATAAGTGGAAGGGCAGCCTGTATAATGGAAGTGAATGGACGTTCATGACATCATGCCCAGTCGGCATTTCCGCGTTTTACCAATAAAAATTTGGTTGGCAAAATGCGGAAGTGCCATTCACTGCCATGTTATTCTAAATCCAGAAGCCGGCGCCTCCATGGGTGCTTCAAAGTGCCACTGAGCAATTTCAATTGAAATGAACGACAGTGGGATGGCGGGGATATCGCTCAAGTCCAGTCTCTAGATTTTATTACTCTATGGTATTATTAGGTTCCCAAATTGCGTCGTTCTCAAAGTCTAGTTTAAATGCATACAGATAATTTCTGAGTATGTATAGGAAAATGAAAGTCCTTTTAATTGGTAGTTACCTACTGGTAGTTACACACACAAACAGACGCACACACACACACACACACACACACACACACACACACACACACACACACACACACACACACACACACACACACACACACACACACACACACACACAGTGTGACAAATAGCAAATGCTCTGGTTGGACTCGCTGTCACACATTTGAGTACTATAACCATTCTGGTGTTCTTCAAACATACTGTGTGTGTGTGTGTGTGTGTGTGTGTGTGTGTGTGTGTGTGTGTGTGTGTGTGTGTGTGTGTGTGTGTGTGCGTGTGCGTGTGTGTGTGTACCCACACACCGCTAGCCTCAGAGGTGAGTGGTTTGGAGAGAATTCATTAGGGTGTAGACAGGTGTCTAGTATTACACTCCTCCAGTGAAAGTCTGCAGGCCTAGCTGTCTGTACACTATACTCTCTCACTTTCTCTCCCCTCTCTCTCTCTCTCTGTCTCTCTCTCTTTCTCTCTCCTGCTCTCGCTCTCTCTCTCTCTCCTGCTCGGTAAAGCTACACCAGCCTGGATGACATTTCCAAAGACAGCAGGCCACTGATTAGTAAATGGCCTGCTCTGAAACAACAGCCTCTGATCTTTATCAAAGTTTAACATCCACGTTGTCTTACTCCTAGTGTCTCTCTCTCTCTCTCTCTCTCTCTCTCTCTCTCTCTCTCTCTCTCTCTCTCTCTCTCTCTCTCTCTCACGTGCGCACCACACATGTGCACGTGCGTGCGTGTGTGCGTGCGCCTCTCCATCCTTGCTATCTATCCGTCTCGAAGGCCTGTCTCTCTCGGGAGCCGACTATAAGTACTCCATCAGGCAAACCGCATTAGTGTAATTTCGTCCCAGGAAATTAGCAGAGCAGAGCGGCGCCAATTAGAAGTCAATAGCTGGCTTTATTAATCGAGCTAGCCATCGCACTTGATTAGATTAGGCTGGAGCTGAGGCCTGCGTGCGTGGGTGTGTGCGTACACGCATGTGTGTGTATGCGTGTGCGCTTTCATCTCAGCTTGTGCTTTACATTTTTGTGTTTGTGTGCATCTTTTAGCCTGTGTGTGTGTGTGTGTGTGTGTGTGTGTGTGTGTGTGTGTGTGTGTGTGTGTGTGTGTGTGTGTGTGTGTGTGTGTGTGTGTGTGTGTGTGTGTGTGTGTGTGGGCGGTTGTTTGACTGTACATGTGCATGTGTATGTGTGTGTGCGAGAGAGAGAGAGAGAGAGAGAGAGAGGCAGGTGCTGCTGACTTGCTGATCCTGTCTCATTGCTACTGTCTTCAGCTCTGTCAGAGCTCAGTAATATGTTGATATTGACCGTCTGTGACTGGAGGCACTCAGAGACTACAGACTGCTGCAGTAGGAGGCACTGGTGGCATCATGTATGCACAGACAGACTAGCCTGTCGATAGGGTAAATACCCTGATTGCAGTTATGTTATAATACAACCATTAGCCATAGTCATACCATTACCAGTCGAAGGCCAAGTGTGCTGTGGAACAATATACCATCAATTACACAGTGCAAAAATGTAATGACCGGTTTTAAAAGTGTCGCGAGGTTCAATTAAGATCCCCACTGCTTTCTTATGGTCTCTTGGATGGATATCTGTGCTCTGCCTCATTTGATTATGGGTGACTTGGATCTGAACTTGTCTGTAGATTTGACAGCTTGTCTAGTGGCATTATCCGCTCATAATGTACTGTATATGCTAACATCGACTGAATGTCTTGGACATTATATCCCCTCGTAGATCCCACTCTTATATCCGATCTGCGGTGGATTAGACTGTGAGTTTCCTGTGTTACTCCTATACTTTCATCCATGGATTTTGTAATCTTGCAATCTCTGGCGTCGCCGACATCCCTCACAAACCTGTTCTAATCCACGCCAAGCGACAGCACATGGTCCTGAACTGCATGAACCCTTGACTCCCTTTATGCTGGGCATGTCCTAATAGGCGAACATTTGTCCGAAAATAACCATCTACAAGCTCACAACGTGTCCATGAGCTTAGTCTCAGGTAGCCAGGAACTTTTACAGTCAGAGTCTAGAGCTAGACCTCCTGAAATCCACCATTTGGCAACTGGTTCAGTTCAGAACCAGTTTTTAGTCCAGGAGCCAGACCTCCAAAATTAGAACATTAATTAATAGCTATATAGTTTTTAGGATCTACATGATTAAATTATTGATATATGATATCCATTCCCCAGTAGTTTCATATTTTACATCTTTGCATATTTCATATAATGCCTATCTTTCATATTTAAAACTTAAAAAGATGTAAAACTTTAAAAATATTTGTAATAGAATAAATCATTGTTTTTCTGTAAGTAACCAACTGGGGAGGTTTCTCTGCGATATCAGTTTAATATAACTGTTCCAAATTTGGAGTTCCTGGACTAAGAACCAAAAAAAAAAAACCTGAACCGGTTCCCTTTTGATTATGCCATTACCATTCACAAATATATATATTGTAAATATTTTTAAACCTTATTTTTTATTTCCATTTATGCTAAGCAGCAAGCTATTTACAGTATGCTTAGATGATTTATATTTATATTGGGATAAAGTTGCATGACTGTAAAGACGAAACGTTAGTTGGGAGGAGGCTTCACTTCTGCTTTATATGTTATGTTATGTTATGTTATGTTATCATCATCAGAGCTTCTGATCTCCAGACTGTATGGTGGCGGCATTTAAAAATTGTGAGAGGCAACAGTCTGGTCACCTGAGACTACAATGAGTAGTCTGAGCTGTAAAATGCTAATTTTTATTGGTGGTCAGAATCGATTTTCTTATATATCTGCCGTTCATAATAGTCAAATCCGTGTTTATTTGTGTCACAAATGGGCCTAAATGGTACTTTTACTGAAATTACAGGGAAATCTTGTCTTGACTTCTGAACGTGCGCATCTAGTCAAACACTGTGGAGAGGTTTGAGTCACCTGTACGACTTTGTTCTCGGTCCAATTCTGATAATTAGATTTTGATTCTGCTGATCCCGTTTTTTTCCGATCTGATATTCATATTTTCAGAGAAAATACTTATGCCATATCACAATAGCATAACATCCAAAATCACAGACGATCCAATCTAATATGCATATATGATATGGATATAATATTGATGCTTGGGATGTCCTGGTCAAGTTTTTTTTTTATTCATTATTTTTTTTACTCCTGACTCCGGATCATCTGAAAGTGACGTGAGCGGTTCGGGACAACCTTTGATAAGTGAGGCTGATCAAGACAATATTTGGAACCACTCTAGTCTAAAGTAATAGTAAACAGTACACCATAGTATGTATGCTCTCAGAGTCACAACACACAGATCTCTTATTGAGACCCCTGGCCGGCCCCCGGACCACTGGTTGAGAACCAGTGAATGGACCCACGCAGGTTTTGACAGCTCTGGTGAAATGATGATGAGGTGAATAATGGATTTCAGAAATGTAAGTGAAATGCCTACAGTAGGTGTCAGCGCTGTAATTTTCCTCAGAATTCTGGACTGGAGTTTAAATGAGTCTTGGAAAGAGGTAAAAGATCTAATCACCGCCGAAGCTCACCACCAGCACTGAGTAGAGGAGTTGGAGGGTTGAATTTCACCGAGAGAAAACACTTGGAAATCCTAGGCCCCTGGGACTCTTCAAAACATGGAGTTATGGAACCACTAAATGTTCGACACAGCTGAACCGCAGAAACCCCACTCCCTCAAAAGCGTTCCCTCTCTCTCTGTCGCACACACACACACACACACACACACACACACACACACACACACACACACACACACACACACACACACACACACACACACACACACGTACACACACACACGCACACACACACACACACACACACACACACACACACACACACACACACGTAAACGCACGCACATACACACACACAACCGTCACTACCCTTTAGACCAATATGACAGGCCAGGCGCCATGAGATTTCAAACACTGTGTGCAATCAGAGGTACGAATTCAGCAAAAAAAACTTTTCTAAGAAACTGGGTGGAATGAGACTTTTAACACTAGTAGGACCCAAAAAAAGCCTTTTCAGGCACTTCCTGAGACACACGGCCCGGCTGGACAAGGCCCCAGACGGCACCAGCTAGCAGCCTTTATTGGGCGTCACTGGCCCAGAAAAGACAGCTTCCCCTGGGCCACATCTACAAAGATGGTGACTAAGTTTCCCTGACAGCTACATGCTTTAGCAGTTGCAGTTCTCATCCACCCAAAACCCGGCCACTGAGACTAGTGCTTAGGGGACAGGGGGCAATCGAGTTAGAATGCAACATTAAGAGATGGACGGAGGGTGTTTAGCTATAACTACTGTAGCTGCTAGACACAGTTGACAATGAAACTCTTATTCTGGACAACCTTTGCTGCCGTCCTCCACCCCCGCATCACTCTCCTCATTTCATGTCAATTTACTATAATTTTAATAATAAAGGCAGACGGTGTCTTCTTTAAAAGTCTATCTTTAAAATATATAAGTAAATAAAAAAAAACTGAAAGAATATTGAAAAACTGATCGGTCTACTGGTTTGCAAGACAGACAGACAGAACGACTCGCCTCATATAGGAGCCACACTGTAAGAACTACAAGGTCCAAGTCCATATATACAGAATGTCTGTCACATTGAATTGTCTTTGGTTGTATTTTTTAATCATACTCTATATTAAAGTAAACATATTTTAACTGATGTTGTCAACCTAAGTAAGCGTTTCAGTCCTTCATTACTTTATGATATTCTTCAGCACATCATTACCAAATCCATCCCTTTAAACAAAATGAATGAAATGGGCTGTGGGAATTTCATTCTGTTAAAACGAGCCAGTCAGCTTTCCATGCCAGCTGGATCCATAGAGAGCGTATGCCAGCGGGTTATGAGACCGCCACAGGGAACAGTGATCACTTATGCATCTTGCCAAGGTGCCTTCTCCAGAGTGGCAATCTTACACCCCTTCCACCGATCAGCTTACAAGGCACTTCCATCTCAAACCTAATCACAGAGCAACAATAGCCGTGTCGGGCAACAATGAAAAGAGGCATTTCATATTCATCTCCCTCCTCTGTGTCGGGAGGACTGAGTGCCAGCTTGACTGACACTGTGGGCTGCAGGTGATGTTGCAGTTTACAAAGCAGTGTGGGATTACCAAGTTAAACTGACACCTCTTAGCGCCACGGCCACTGAGGAACTGTGGTTACCAGTGGAGTTTCAAAGCCCACCGACTTATAGCAGTGGGTTTCAACCTTTTTAATACGAGGGCCCACTATTTATTCAGAATTTGAGCCGCGGACCACAATTTGATGGCAATTTTAGCACCAACAGAACCCAAAGTTGTCCACCTCCATCCTGGATTTCGGAAACAAAACGGCCAAACATACAGATCAAAATGACCATTTCATCTACTTTATCTAGTTGTGTGTACTTGGTCTGATTCAGATGATGGAATATTTTAACTCTTGTAATAAAGTGTAAAATGTGTCACATGGTTTCATTTTACACTCTCAAAGAGATACACCCGGTTAACCAACTGTCCGTCATTTAACCTGGGGACCACCTGGAACTCTCTCAAGGATCACTGGTGGTCCCCGGACCACTGGTAGAAAACCCCTGATTTATATCAAATGGAAAAGATTGCTGACTTGTTATCTGTCCTTTTCCTGTTCCCTTCTCTGTGTGACTATACATTTTTAACTGCAAGTCGGGCTATGATTAAAGCCAATGTGTTGTGGCTATGACAGTGAACTTCAACTGAAGTTGAACATTGGTTGACAAATTCATACCATTAGTAACCTTTTTTATATATACAGTGCAGTCTTTACACTGATATACAGTATTTGTCAAAATAACCAATCCTTTTTCCTACCATCCACTTTCTTTTTTTTACCAGAGGAGTTTATGGGCTCCATTTTCGTTACCGCTAAACCCCTTATCCCTCAACTTCTTTGCCTTTTTAAACTATCAAAAAAAAAAAAAAAAATCAGTAGTTCAAATGGCCAGTCTACAAGATCACAACGTGTTAATAGATTGACATGTTGAAATATTCCAAAAGTTTGTCAAAATAGTAAAAACGAAATAAGGGATTTGTGGTAAGGGGTTTAGCATGTAACAAAAATGGAGCCCTATATCTCCACACTGGCCTGGGAATGACTCAGGATCCCCTCAGGAGGAAGTTTGCTAATGATGCTTTGGAAAAAAGAAAGACTGTAAATCTCTGTTGGAACTGTTACGCCTGCCACCCGATTCTGGATAAGCGGTTGAAGATGGATGGATGTATACCGCTGGTTTTGGGCTATGGTTTTCTTTTGAACAGAATTCTCGGAATTGTCGTTTTATCTCACCAGACACTGTATTAACTGTGGAGGAAGTGGCGCCATAAAGGGTAAAAAAAAAAAAGTTACAGAGTACGACTGTAAGTACAATGTTGAGAAGTAGGCTACTAAATTTAAAAAATGTCAAGTTCAATTGCACGTTGTCTCATTAGAGACGATAATCTGAAATACAAAAAAAACATTTCAGATTTCCCTTGGGCTTTGAAAGGGAAATACTGTTATATTCTTCAACCAATGTGGTATCACCCCTTAAACAAACATATCCATCAAACATTTCCACACTGCCTCTTGGAATTGTGAAATACTGTATGTTATTGCCTAACAATCATGTTCGCACCCTCTGCTTTAAAAATCCCAGAATCCACAAAAAACGTCCATCTCTGACCTATAAAAAACAATAAACAGCATTCAGAGTTTGAAAATCATGTGAGATGCTGCAGGGACATGACCATCTCGCAACCTTTTCTCCGTTGATTGAAATATTGCCTTGAGGAAAGAACAAAATGTGAATGAATGAAACAGTGTAAACAAACACAGCCATAATCTGACATCTTTTACAGTGTTGTTGATATTCATAATTCTCTTAAATGTACGCTTGGATTGTATATAAAGAAACCTTTCATTTATGAGAGTTGGTGAAGACACATAAACACAAAATCAAAGGGACAAATCAGTCGAAGAGCAATTATCTGTGGTCTTCACTGAATGTTTAAAAGTCCTATAAACAAAATGAGGAAGACCAAGCCATTTTGGCGGCGTTCACTTCAAACCATTACAACATGGAGTCTTGAGAACATTTTGAGGTGATTTTTACTCACTCTTGGCTTTCTTCCCTCTTTCATCTCCAGCCACCAAAATGTCTTCTCTCTTTTGTTATTGGGAGGGCTTTTTGGCCCCCGTGGTAATATGTTTATGTGTGTGTGCGAGTTTCTGTGTTTTGGGAGTAAAAACAGCACTTCTTCGCTATTAGGTGTCATGGCGTGTGAGGAGCTATGACCTGTCAGGGCTCGTCTCACTACCTATCTGTCACCGGTAGCCTGTTCAGTGTCTGCGGGTGGCTTGGAACGTTGCACCTCAATACACATATTTGCTGTTCAAGCATTGCCTGAACAACAGCAAGGTCAGCTGTCAAAGATGACCCTGATTGGGAAACGCCACAACACAAAGACATTCTAGAAGCTCTCTAGCCCAGAGGCAGGACAGACACACCACCACCACACTTCCATTTCAACCAATTATCAGGTATAGCTGAAGGGGCAAGTGGAGGGATTTTACAGCAATTGCCCCCGGATTACAAAGGAACCCCATTTACTAATGGACGTGACAACAATATATCGACATTCTACGTTGCCACATGCTTCAGTACTGTAAGTGAAGTGAATGATGGTAAGGGGATGTTAAAAGTAAAAAAAAGAGAGTCAAGCGTGGGTTCTTGCTCCAGTGTTGCCCTGGCGCTCACCGTTTTCCAGGTCATAAATCATGCTTGTGATGGGGCCTTGAGGAACTGGAATGTGCGAGCGTGACAGTGATGGAGGCGAGCAGCCAGACAGGGCGTCAGGTAGCTGCCATGCAATGTTGATCAGCCCCGTGACACACCAAGAAGCCCAGGCCTGTGACAGGGCCGTGCCGTCCAACAGGTTATGAAGGCAGTCAGAACGGCGTTGGGGTGACAAGAACCAGGAGCTGTCAGAGCCAGAGATTGAAGGGAAGATGTCATGTTCACCATGTCCACCAGGCATGGCTCTCGCTTTGATTTTCTTCACAGAGACAGCTCTGGGTACAGGCCCTTCACATAATGGTGATCACTGTGTGTGTGCGTGCGTCTGTGTGTGCCTGCAGTCCATTGCCTGCTGGAAATATCTGTCTGCAGCGGCCATTAAAATGATCGTACACTTAAAAAAGGTGGTCTGTTTTCAGTGAGATCCTTCGCACAGGACAGAGCCGTTGCCGTTTTTGTGAAGTGTGCGGCAAGAAGTACTTAGGGTTGCTCCTTTTTTCTTAAAACGTTTTAGTACTATTGATTGTTAAGCATTTGCTTATTTTTGTACACTTAATCTTGTGTAAGCAATTGCCTAGTCCTTTAATTTAGTCTGCTTGTGTGACTCCCATTTAATGTGTTTGTATGTTCCTTTTTAAGTGTTTGTTAATAAATCTGTTGGAATTGAGAAATTAAGTACTGGGAGAAATTCTTAATGTTATAAAATGCTTAGTGTTAATTATTCTTTCTTTCCTTTCTGCCTTTATTGGTAGAATAAAGTAAAGATGCACAGAGGGAGGGAGAGATGGGGAAAGACATGCAGCAAAAGTTGTCATGAACGGGACTCGAACATGTGATGTGCTATCAGGCCAAAGCCTATTGACAACGCTGAGGAAGACCGTGTGTGTCGAAACACGTTTGTTGTTGGCTGCACGACGAGGTAAATAAAAATACACAGAAAGGACATTTATTGAGTGCTGGCATTTTTCTCTTTTTCATTTTGCATTTTTGAGCCTTGCACCTCGAAGGACATTTATAACATCGAGTGTTGCGGGTTGTCTGCTCCGGCAGTCCTCTCTGTTTTCAAAGCCTATATGTGGCCTGCGTCTGGACAATTTGGCCAGCGGGCACCCTTAATTTTTATTGTTAAAATATTGAATATAAATAATTTTATCTGCCAAATGTGCAAGGCTCTTTTTATTGCCTGCAATCATGGGACATGTTAGCAGTGTGAGATCATGGCCACAGTTCCATGGTTTATTCTATCACCTCTTTGTATGTCGGAGCGATGCCCAAGGTTCCAACTGTGCTTATCAGATATATTTGGTGTGGTGGGCCATTCTCCAAGGCGATAGGAGATTGTTTTAGTAAGCTGGGGGCAGCTGGGGGGGGGCAGCCCTTCGTATTGTGAATGCTGCAAAAGCGCTGCAGTTACAGAACGCCGGGTTGCTCAATGTGTTTCTTATAAAGTGTTCTCATGACATTGGGCAATGGCGAAAGATGCCTTTGTTATGTGTTGGTCTTGAAAGGAGGCATTCAGAGCCTTTGTTTACGCACCTCAGGGTATTACCAAAATGTGTCTTGGTGCACATCCTTGTATCCTGTCTCATAGGAAATGACATTGGCAGCACGGAAAACCTAGCATGCCATGTGTGTATTTTAAAGGTGAATTGAGTTTAAACTACAACTCTTATGTGTGCGTGTGTGTGTGTGTGTGCACGTACGTACGTATGTACGTGCAGTGGAGGCATCTCCACTAATGCAGATCTTGACGTTAGGACACTAGGACAGGTAGTTGGAGTGGTTGGTTGGGTTGGTTGGTTGGTTGATTATATTGATCGATTGAATAGTTTATTAGAGAAAATGTATAAACAGTCAACAAAATAGAGTCAAGGAATGATCAAAAGTCATAGCACACCAAAAACGTCCTTATTTCCAATTAGGCCCTCTAAGCAATCAATTCATAGACATAGCATGAACAATAACAACAAGATTCAACATAAAGACAACAACAAAAAGTCCATAGACACACAGTACAGCAAACAAGTACAGTGAGTAGTCGTGCCTGAACATATACTGTAGATAATATAGATGCCTCGTTGGTCGCAGCAGTTTGTTGGAGCAACCTGGAGGAATGATAGGAGGAAGTCAAGCGCAATGTTGAACGCACACACCTCTGATAGGCCTACTATTCCTCTGTTTTACCTCTACAGTATATGCTTCGCAAGAAATCTCAAGAAAGCTTGCCAATGCAATCACATATCGCTTTCGCCTCCTGTAGCCTCCATGTTGCCTTCCCTTGAGATTCAAACAGCCCAGAGCTGGAAGATGCGTCTATGGTTATATGTCTATGCAGTGAACGATTTACATATTTTCACAAAATATTGTGATATACTGTATATTGCAAGCCAGTTGATTTGTCTATTTTTTGCTTTTAGTCCAAGTGTGCCTTGATATTTTTACTCTCTTATTGGCGTGCCTTGGGCACAAAAACGTTGAAAGCTAGCAGCATGTTGTATAATGGTTATGGCGCTATACCACTTCTCATACTCATGCATCTGTCTCCCCATACAGCTCAGATGACTCGTCAAACCCAGACAGGCTGGGCTTTACGCCTCCGCGGTGTCAGAAACTCATGTAAGGCGCAATGTGGCCGCCCCCCTTCGCCTCCAACCATGAGAGTCCAACACTTGGTGAAAGACGAGTGCTATCAGGAACATCTGTTGGAGACCCTCCAGAGACAGCAGGAGCAAAGGCAGCAACAGTCATCTGATTGATCCTATATAGTGCCGCAGGGCTGTGTTCGAGGCACTGTGTGAACTTGATGCAGAGGTCGTCTCATTAGAGTCAAGTCCCTGTGATGCCCGTCCCCTACACACACGCTGGCAAACAGGTGACACACACACACATTAACCAGGCAAGCACGCAGTGTCACACTTAAACCACATGCACATTGCTTGGAATCATATTTGTGGACTCTCACACACACACACACACACACACACACACACACACACACACACACACACACACACACACACACACACACACACACACACACAGCGTCTTGATCCCTCCTTGCTTGCTCTGCGTTACTATTTATCTAAGTCGCCATCCCTAGTTTAAATCACTGCCTTTGTCAGTGACTGAAAAGTTTAATGATAGCTGCGGGGCCTGATGCATTAGTATCTGTCACTGGTATTCATAAGTCCCCCCCCCACCCCCACCCCCCAGACACACACACACACACATCTGACAGAGATGGGTTGAAGTTACGGTCAGGCTTACCCCAAGTGCTGTCTTTCCTGCCGTTCCACCAATCGCGTCTTGCCAAGAGAACAAGTACAGTTGTTGATGCTTGGTCAGCTGACATAATATACAGTAGCTGAGGGATGACACTTGTAATACCACACCACTCACATGCACATGTGCGCACACACAGTGGAATTGTCAGTGTTCATAATTGGCCCCAAATGGACCCGTAAGGCAATCTGGAGGTACGTGTGCGCACATACATGCACACACACGTGCACACGCACCTACAGTCATTCTGTGTGCATGAGCGTAGCTGCAGTGTGGATCGTATCATTGGCTTTCACATGCACAGCAGTGGAAGAAGTGCTCACATTTTTTTTTACTTGAGTAAAAGTATCATCAATGTACAAGAGCATGCTTTCTGCGCTCCATTGTGATTTAACTTTCAGGAGAGCATTTTAATCGCATATGTTTTAGCATCCTGTTCCAGTTAAAGTTACTCAATTTACGTTTGCTTCATGCTCAGGCATTATTGTTCATACTGTGACCAGATATGAACCGTTTTCCCTCCACCTGTCAAAGAGACAATACAAACAAAAGGAGAGAGAGAGAGAGAGGTTGAAGACAAAAGCAAAGCTAGTGAATTAGTGGCAGAGTACTCCATGCAGCAGCAGACAGATGATCAATATTGACCGTCGGACGCCATTCAAGTCAAAACACGCACACATAGTCTTATGTACAGATAATAGCATGCAACACACACACACACACACACACACACACACACACACACACACACACACACACACACGCAACACACACACACAACACACACACACACACACACACACACACACACACACACACACACACACACACACACACACACACACACACACACACACACACACACACACACACACTGTCCCCAGTTCACAGTCACATAGACAAAACAGGCACTCTCTCTGTCTCTCTTTCACGCACACTCTCCACCCCGGACAAAGGAGGCAGGTAAAGGTTGACAAAAGGTATCTGCGGATCTTTTGACTCACACACACACAGCAACCCCACTGTCTACACTCGCCCCATGCAATTATCTCATTACAGATCTAACCCTGGCAGTTAAGTGGATGGCTAAAAGCATGTGTACACAAACAGGAGCAGAGTGCAAGGTGATGTGAAGCCTTTATCTGCTGGCTGCATCGCACACCTGATTCGCGACTGTCGCCGTGCATTCTGACAGCAGAGCCACTCCATCTGAACCTGAAGGAGTGGCGTGAACTACACGGCTTTGAACCGTGGTGTAAATGCGCTATGTAAACACGCACAATGTCAAAAACAAGAAAGGTTTTTAAAGATGGAATGCCATGATTTTTTTTTGTCCATGCCAAAACTTGGTCATCAGGTATAATTATTATATGAGGAGGAAGATGTTTAAAATGATGTTTTTATGCGGGCATCCCCACCAGTTCATTTTAAGTATGCCTGGTTTTCCTGGTGTGGAGAGATGGGTGGAGATCCACCTGAACTGAGACCACTCCCACAGCTTTAGCTGTATGATAAAGGAGGAGGAGTTATGGGAGGGCCTGATGATGTGATGTCACTATATTACTGTTTTTTTCATCGGCATGTTTGACTGGAAAGGTTTCCAGCCTCCTTCATTTCACAAAAAAACATACCATGTATGTTATACATTCAGTTTAAAAGATACATTTTGATAGTTGATAGTGATGCCTGTCACTGAAAAATACTACTTACTCTATATGGGTGATAAAAGGACTGTATAGTTCAATAGCTGATACCTAGGCTACTTGTCTCCTGAAAACAGTTATCACTCCTTTGGAGAACTCATGAGAACTCATACAATGACCACATAGTAATGATAACCAGGTTGCAATCACAGAAGGGCGTTCTGAAAACAGATAATGAAATGACAATCAAGAACATTCTGTGGTGAGTGTGTGTGTGTGTGTGTGTGTGTGTGTGTGTGTGTGTGTGTGTGTGTGTGTGTGTGTGTGTGTGTGTGTGCGTGTGCGTGTGCATGTGCGTGTACAGTACGTGCCTGTATGTGCGTCTTGTTGTGTACATAAACAAACACATTGAGATTGCACGGACGGGTGGTAGTGGAGACAGATTATTGACAGACACAGAGATAGTAATAGCAGACAGCTGACATCATGTACAGCATGCAGTATTTCCATAAAAGCCATGCAGCCTCCAGTGTGTTGATAGCATGAGGCAGGACCCAGCTGGTTCAGGCCAGGCTGAGCTGAGAAGAAAACCAGGACTGGAGGGAGGGGAGGGGGGGGTAACCTGAGCCAGTGTGAATGGACTCATTGTTGCTTTGGCTTAATTAGGCGTGACAAGCGAGGCGTGAACAGATTCCCATCATTAGGGCCCCTAAAAAGCCCATTAGAATCAATGGGCCACGCTCCGGTCAGACTTTGTGTCTGCCAGCCAGCCAGCCAGCTCCCCTGCCCCTTCAGCAGGCCACTGGATACAGTTACAGCCACCCAGCCGCGGCTAACTCAAACAAGGCAACTCTATAGCCACCGTGCTAACACCCAGGATAATGCAATTGACGCCACGTTCTGGGGGGAAAGGGAGGGATGGTGAGAGAGGTGGGGAGCTAAATGTGCGAGTGGTAGCCCGGGGGGGTGAAGTATATCGGGGAGTGTGATATTGTGTGATGGAGTGATAGTGAGTGTGTGTGTGTGTGTGCGCGCGCGCACACATCAGCGCCTATAATGCAAGTTGCACCCGTTCATGCCTGTCTAGCCGACGGGGAACAGTAGTAGAGCCACGGATCCGGCCAGCCAGTGTGGCTGATAAACTGCAGGGATTAACAGGCACTTCTGGAGCCCAAGTGGCCCTATCAATACAGGACCAGGCCCATTGATCTGTTGTCTAGCCGGGTGCTGGGGCTAATTCCTGGACCTTGGCTCTGAGTGCTCCTTACTAAGGAGGAGGGAAAAGGTTGGAGGCGGGTGGTGGGCGGGGGTGGATTGGCCGTCTACTAGTGGCGCCATCCACAGACCCTACTGGATTTGAGGGCTCAGTGCCTACTGTATACTCATTCCAGGGACACATTTACATGGCAGGACCGGTTTAGTCCTGAGGGGTGAACCACAGCAATAAGATACAGTAAGACTTACAGATGCTCTCTGAATTGAGAAATGAGTATAAGCCCCTATGGCTTTGTTTGGAACCCGCAAGCACTTAAAGATGGAGCACCATGATTTGTTTTCACCCTAAAACATGATCAAGTATTAATGTTATATGAGGAGGAGTTTTTTAAAATGTTATTTTTTGTGGGTTCATTAAATATATGGTTTGCCTGGTGGGTGGTAATGGGTGCTGATCCACCTGAACTGGAGCCACAGCCAGAGGCGTACTTTCAATAAGGCTTTACGAAGGCTGTAGCCTACCCAAATCTCAATCTAGCCTACCCTCATTCAAGAGAAAGGAAGCCAACAGTGCAAAGCTTAAGTTTGAACAATAGTGAAGAGAGCATGTTGCTCTGACTCATTCACAGAGAGTGACACCCATTTCGAGGCGACCCTCCATACACCTGCAAATACAACGGCGTTGTGTTTAAGTTTTAACATCTTTCGATTAGGTGTTTTTGGGAAATTAGCCTACCCAACCTGTAACTCCTGCATATGCTACTGCCCACAGCTGTAGTTTGATAAAAGGGGAGGGGCTAGGGGAAGGGCTCATAATGTGGTGTCACTCAATCTTTTACTATTTTCTTCATTGGCACGCTTGACTGCCAAGGTTTCAGCGTCCAGTGGAGGCCTTAAAGTGGAGTAAAGCTCTACTTTAAAGCCTACAGTATAAAGACAGCATTGTCATATGTTTGTTGCTTGTGCTATGGCTGTGCATTCGTTTGTTGATTGCACTTGCGTAAAAGCGCGCAATTTCCCATGTGTGGGTAGCTGAGAAGTTGCACATCAAAGACAAAAGTTGTGAGATCAAGCCATCCATGTGACTTTACACTGTAAATACATTCAGCTACACATGACCTTTTAATGGAAGGCATCAATTGCTTTACATGTTTAGTATGCCTTTCATGTCGCATCACATGAGGATTTAGGCCTGAATCTATTCCGTAGTACAACTGTGTCATGTGCTGAAATGAGCAGATCTATCAGCTATATTCAGCATGGAAAACCGTCGTTCAGCTAAGTATCGGTAACTTACCCAGGCTTTAAGTGATATAAAGTAGCCGCACCTCGATATAATCCCTATGTGCAGAAGCCAACGTATATACAGTGTCTCTCGTCACCCGTAAAATCCTCCAATTCAGAACCTTCTCCCAGGAACGACAGCCATAGTGAGATAAGCATCACTTACAGTAGGCTATATGGCCAGAGGGATGATAGAGACAGAGAGAGAGAGAAGCTGAAGAATGGGATGCTATGGGGGAAGGGAGGAGGTGAAGAAAGAGAAGGAGAAGATGTTAGAGAGAGAGAAAGAGCATGGCAGGGGGAAAAGAAGAGACAGGAGATGAGTGAATGGTGTCTGTGGCGTCAGTGCGGAACATGCAGCATGCAGTGCACACCTCGGGCTGTTGTTTTACACACACACACACACAGATTTTTTCTTTTTTTTTTTTCTTTTTTACAGAAAACTGCCTTCTAGTGACATCATTGACGGGGACTACAAGAAACCACTGGCTATTTATCCCTATTAAGCAAAGCAATGTTGTTCTCACGTTAATAGAGAATCATCTACCATTGACATTGGAAAAACAAAAAAATGAGCATTAGGGAAGCCCAATTCTATTAAGATTCTGTGACTGCATATTATTGAAGTAAATAGACAGAGTTGAGAAAGAGGCCAGTGCAGAACAGGGCAGAAGGAGCAGGCTGGTCGTCAGAAGTCTGCCAAAGGGTCCATATATTCCAATCAGTGGAGAGACCTTACAGGACAAGCAAGTTTAAAACTAGTCCCTGCAGGAATCCACAGGTAAAAAGTCAATATTCCGCAGAGAGCAATTTTTGATTCGACAGAATTCCATGGATTAAAAGTTAAGATACAGTTTAGATACTTAATGTGGGTGTAATAGTTATTATGTTCTGCTCTTAATTGCATTGTCAATTTCTCATCATTTTCAGTAGGAACCATTTACACACATTACATTTCAGAAGGAATCTTATAAGAGCAGACTTTTGTTCTTTTCCTGTGAAATGTGCACTTGTTAGACACCTAACAACAAT
Organism: Benthosema pterotum; assembly: GCA_039105355.1. Lineage (NCBI taxonomy): Eukaryota > Metazoa > Chordata > Actinopteri > Myctophiformes > Myctophidae > Benthosema > Benthosema pterotum. The sequence continues at coordinate 26,820,463 of CM076985.1, forward strand.
CAAGTATAAATCCTTATTATAGTACCTACCGTATTACTATCTAATAAATAAGTTTGTCATTGTATTCTGCGGGCTGCTTTGATTTCCGCAGGCGCCTTAGATTTCCGTGAAAAAATCTGTGATCTCATAATCTCGGAAGACTGCGGGGCCTCCGCCTGATAAACTTTATTCTAATGTACAGTATGTATTCTCTCCTGATTACTGGTAGATTGCATTGCAATGCAATGGAATTTCTCTTCAGTAAAGACCTAGAGAGATGGAGAAAGTGCCTTTTATTGAACAATCTATTGTATTAATATCCAAACATTAGGTTTACAACAGAAAACCGTGGTTTTGATAAAACAAACATCACACCTCTTCCGAGTCATTATTCTGAGAAAATTAGCAGAAGCACCACAAGCACACAACATTGTGACCTTGTACATCTGCTAAATATAGGATCTAGGATATTTGGCGTGGAGGGAAACAAGAATGGGCCTATCACAGACCCCTGTGGGACGACAAGGTATATAGGAGAGGTTTTAAGTGGTTTAACGACTCAAACAGAGACAGAAGGAGGCAGAAAGACCGGTCGGGCGCCGTTACCGCATGTGTAGATAGGAGATAAGGAGATAAGGAGACAAGGAGATAAGGAGATAAGCTCCTGCTGCTGAATATTTCATGGAGGGGATTGATTGACTGGCTGACTGACTGTCTGTCTATTTGACTGACTGCCTGATGGTCTGTGGCTGTGAGTTTCCATTTCTCCAGGGTCCACGGTGCAACATGTCAACAGGGGTTGACACTAAGGTCTCTGAGGCACTTGCCCATCGGGCAAGTGCAAGTCAGGTTCTACTTGCCCTCAGGTCATGGTCACTTGCCCCCCATGTTCCAGGTGGTCCCCAGTTAAGTTGGTTAACCAGATGTAACTCTTGAGAACGTAAAAATGAAACCAAATGGACCCTTGCGGGTCCATTTGGTTTCATTTTTACACTCTCAAGAGTTTAAATTCATCGTGTTAATTAGCCCAGGTCTACACTGTAGAAGATTAATGGTCATTTTGATGTGTTAATTTGCCTGTTTTGTTTCCCAAATCCAGCCTGGAATTGTGGATAGCTAGAAAGCAGGGAAAGACACAGAGGCAGAGTGCAATGACTGCCTTCAAGACAAATTTATCTGGTGTTGTGTTATAGTGCACTAAGTCGCACACCTGCCCTATCGGGCAACCAGGTAGCACTCTTCACTTGCCCCACCATTTTTTTTACTTGCCCCGGGCAAGCGGGCAAGTGTTAGTGTCAAGCCCTGCCATTTCTCCAGGGTCCACGGTGCAACATGTCACCATGTACAGGCTACAGCGGTACTGCGCGTAGAGCAGTGATTCCCAAACAATGGCTCAGGACCCGTTTGTGGGTGGTGGCAGACACATTTTTAATGGGTGAAGCTTTAGGGTTAAACAAATATATCCTTTTTCTTTGTTGATGTTTTGTCTGTGCTATAAAACCTTATGCCATCATACTGTAGACTGTACACGCATGTACCACCACACCTTGTTGTTTGTCGGTTGATATACGGACACCACAGGCATTTTTGGCACTATATAACTTTCAGATAACCTTATTATTGCGTGTAAAGCAAACCATAAAAAATCCTTTAGGGGCTCTAACCCACTTAGTGGTTTTAGAAAGAAAATGATTGGTGGTAGAGCATGACAACGGCAAGAGAGATGATATAATTCATTTTGCTCGGTTAAACTGAAGTGCTGGATTTTGCTCCATGATCAATGTGAAGCCAGAAGTAGAATGTGCATAATTTTCCTCCCATTTAAAATCTACTTTGTCACTTCTCGCTAATTTCACTCTAAAAAGCAGAAAAATGAAACCAAATGGACCTGTAAGTTTCCTTAGAGGTGCTTCTCCATTTCAAAACTCTTTCTCCATCTTCCTTCTTTCCGTTGAATCACCTCCATAATATCACCTCTAAATAACATTTCACCTCCAAATGTATTCCAGAACTATCCGTTACCTCTCGGTGCCCTTCTGAGGGAAATCCTGTTCATATTTGATTCATGTCTGAGCAGAAATGGCAGTAATGTCTCCTGTAATTGTGAAGAGACTAGTCAGGCTGCATTTTGAAGGGCTAACAGTTGGACACACAATCAACTCGCATGTCCAGAGTGATATTATATTTGGCAGCCATGTCATATTTTTTGCTAATATGGTTTTCTTTGATTTTAAGACAATGTGCTTCTGGTATTCTTATGGGGGAGGGTTGTTGTAAAATAGAATAAGTAATGCATCTATTCAATGAAATAACTAAGTACAAATGATGTGTGTACTGTTTAGTAATCATGTCATGTGTGAGATCAAGCTTGCGCTTAACGAGTTAACAGTCAGTTATCACGTTTGAGTGATATCACATTTGGCAGCCATGTTATATTTTTCTACAAACCTGTTCTGTGATATCTAGACATAACAATAGCTCTTGAGATCATGACAACATTCATTTCCCTTCTCCTTCTTTTAACTTTTTTTTGTTGGCTTCTTACAAGCTTTGGTTCAAACTCACTTTTTCGGTTCAATCTCATATTGATCTACAAGACGGTTTTGTCTAGTAAATCAGTAACAAATCCCCTCCATCAGCTTTCGCTCGTCCCGCATCTTCTTCCTCTTGCCTTTTCCAGCGTTGGGGGAAACCCAGCCTGAAGCCTGGCCAATCCCTTCACCTCTCAAAACATGTGGCTGTGATGGAATTATTCTCCACAGACTGCTTTCCCATGAGGCTTCTTGGCACTCCATGTGTACGTGTGTGTGTGTGTGTGTGTGTGTGTGTGTGTGTGTGTGTGTGTGTGTGTGTGTGTGTGCGTGTGTGCGCGTGTGTGCCTGTGCGTGCGTGCATGCGTGCATGCGTGTGTGTGTGTGTGGGGGGTTTTTGTGCGTGCATGTGCGCAATCATGTGCGTACTCATGTGCGTGCATGCACACACTCGTGTGCATGGCCATACAGGTATGTGTGTTGCTCCATCATACTTAATGTAGTAACGTGTGCGCGCGGTGCGTTTCGGGGGCCCAGCTAGGCGCCGCCTCTAATCAGACCTGACACCAGACCGGCCCACCAATGCCCCACTTCACCTCACCCTCCATCCCTGCACTCGCCCTGAAAGGGGGCCCAGGCGGGACGAGGCTCCAATCACCCCCCACCGGTGGCAAATAGCTTCCAGAGCGGTGCCAAACGTATATTATGTCCCACCCAGATCCCACGCAGGGGTCAGGTGAAATTGGCGAGGCTAAAATTGAGGGGAGCAGGTTATCCTGTGACTTGACACATGCACAAGCGAGCGTGTGTGTATGTGCGCACGAATGTACACACACACACACACACACACACACACACACACACACACACACACACACACACACACACACACACACACACACACACACACACACACACACTGGTTAGAAGTGCAATCACACTAGGAAACCACACTACTGCTATATATGGACAACATATAGACTAATAATTATGGCACACACACACACGCACACACACACACACACACACACACACACACACACACACACACACACACACACAACACACACACACACACACACACACACACACACACACACACACACACACACAGAGGAAGTGAGGGTTCACTCCTAAACAAACTCAGGATGCCAGGGGAGTGTGGCTCTTCCATAGGGGATCACATCTCCTCTGATGAGCCTCCATAGTAGTTCTACAGAGTTGGATATCCCCCTCAAGTGGATCCACATTGACCGGATAATCACAGGAGGAAGTCAACCTATGTAAACATTGGGGGAAATATTATGTCCATTTTCTGTAATCATTATCTGCAGGAAAAAAGGCAATAGACTTTAGAAAAGTGGTTATTTTGACTGCGCGTGAATGATGGATTCAATGGGCTCTCGGACGTTCTTTTGAAGCAGTGCTTTTCAGCTCACCATAACTCAACGGCAAGTCACATAACTGGTGTAAGTTCCCCTTTAAAGTGATAGCCATTCAGCTCACTGTGATGTTGAACTGAGACAGCTGGGCCGTACGTGCAGGATAAAATCCTCTGGGCTAATTTATCATCCTCTTGTAACTCAGAGAGCGTACAGATGTAACCAAATGGACTGCATGGCAAGTGTGAAACACTCAGGACTTTACCGCAGCGAAAAGAAACAAATTGGTACCATTGGGAAGTCCTGCGCGAGCCTTCCCTAAAACGGCTTCCCTGGCTGAACCTTCTTCCTCTGTCTGGCTCTGGAAGCTTGCAGAATGACTTCCCCCTTGGAGTCAGAACTGCAGACTCACTCCTTATTCTCCTGTTTAGACTCCACCTCACCTTGTTCTAGAACATTCAACCTTTTTGATACCAGGGCCCATTATTTATTCAGAATTTGAGCCACGGACCACCATTTGATGACATTTTAGCCCCACAGACCCAAAAACTAAAGATTTCTTTTGCTTTTGTCCACAATACCAGACTGTATTTGGAAAGCAAAACAGTCAAACATACAGAACAAAATGACCATTAATCTTCTACATTCTCTAGTTGTGTAGACCTGGGCTAATTCACACAATGAATAATATTCATCATTTGAATTAGCCCAGGTCTACACAACTAGAGAATGTAGAAGATTAATGGTTAAAATATTATTTTAACTCTTTAGACTGTAAACATGAAACCAAATGGATCCGCAAGGGCCCTTTTGGTTTCATTTTTCATTTTTCAAGAGTTACATCTGGTTAACCAACTTTTCATCTGGTTAACATACTTAGCTGGGGACCACCTGGAACCCTCTCAAGGACCACTGGTGGTCCCCGGACCGCTGGTTGAAAACCACTGTTCTAGATGCTATAGTTCTTCATACTACTGTAGATGTTGTATTTTTGCTAATTGTTGTCACTTAGATTTGTTTTGACAAAAGGTCCTTCCTGTGTGAAGTTTGCATGTTCTCTCTGTAAATAAAGTGGAAATGCAGATTTATAACTGAAGAAGAGGAAGAATTAAACAAAGTAGCATGTATTGATGACAACATTATGAGGCAAAAATCAAACGAGCTGTTCCTGAGAGCAATTTTCATTAAAGCTCCTAAATGCCTGATTGTTCAAATTTGTTTACACAGAGGAGAGCCAAAACACACACAAAGCACACTCTTATCGACATAAGAAAATGAATATATGATGACCCTTCCCCAGTAGAAGCATTTTACACTTTTTGGATATTTTGAATATTTTACATTTCATTTCATCTGTGTCACTTCATCATATAAATCCAATTGGTCACATGACTCATTTAAACAAATCAGATTCCAAGCTAAACGTGGCTCAGATCTGATTCAGGCTGGGTTTGGCTGCCAGTGTAAATTAAGACTCTCAGGCCATTAAATTGTTTATAAGATCAATTTAAGAAAATAATATATGATGACCCTTCCTCAGTAGTAGTGTTTACATATTTTACTATATAACGTAAAGTAATCAACTGGGAAGGTTTCATGGCGATAATAATTTTAAAGAGGGGGTGCTGTGATTTTTGTATTTTTTCCAATTTTGTACATGTTTAAGAGGTGACAGTATGTAAATAGACCCCTTGGTGTGTTTTTTATGTGCAATGATGTCTTCCCTTTGTATTTAGGGTTTCTTCCTGGGGGCTGAACCTTTCCAGTCAAACGTGCCAATGAAAAAAACTTCAATATAGTGACATCACATGCTCAGCCCCTCCCCTAACTCCTCCCCCTTTATCATGCAACTAAAGCTGTGGTTCTGGCTTCAGTTCAGGTGGTTCTCCACCCATCACCACCCACCAGGCAAACCAGGCATACTTAATGAACTGGTAGAGTGGAATGATAAAAAATGACTGTTTAACAAACACTGTACACTTTTTGGGAAAAAATCTTACTTTTCATATAACATTAATACCTGATGATCATGTTTTAGGATAGAAAAAAATCATAGCACTCCATCTTTAATATAGGTATGGTTTTGCACACTAGTTAACATTCCAGTTTTGGATCTCTCGCTACCTGGACTAAGAGTCCTCAGAGTTACAGACCCATAAGGGTCCATTTGGTTCCAAACACTGGGACTCCCCAAAGGGCCGCTGGGGGTCCCCGTACCCCACTTTGTGTCTTAAACTGTATCCATTGCAGTGTGCATGCATTGTCGAAAGTGCAACGTCCTCTTTACATCCCTGTCGTGTCAGTGAATCCGTATAGGTGTCGACTCGCTACCTGCATTGATATACGGATCTCAGCCCCGACAAATCTCTAAATCTTTACCCCCGTCAAAAAAGAATGGCATGTTTGCAGAAGGAGCTCAGTGAACTTGTTTTTTTTCTAGCAGTAAGTGAGCCTCTAAATCATGTTTGAATCCTATAGGTATAACACCTGCCAGGGATCCCGCCCCCGGAGGCACGCGATTGGCTGACGGGCGTTGTTCGTCTCTCTGTGACCTATTTTCCTGTCTCTCATTCCTGGCCTCCTTGTTCAGCTTGTTGAAGATGTTGATGGAGAATTATGCTTTGTTTGTTTAAGTTTGAGGCGAGAACATATTTCACGGTGCCGAAGGTGACAGGGCAGAGCAGAATCCTACGTGTTAAGGGAAGGAAACGTGAGCCTTTTAAAGCAC
>CM076985.1:26832082-26872563 GCA_039105355.1 Benthosema pterotum
TCTAATCTCCAATCAGATGAGCTGGACTGCATGCACCGATGAAATCCAGTGCAATCCGATGGAACTGTTGCTAAACTGCCTCAAACAAAACATAACATTTGGCTGTGGTTACTTTGATATTACAGCTATTACTGTTTAGGCTCTTGAGATAATTTGAACTGTGTCACATTGCAACATGTCCTTTCAAAACATGCCATAATCCTGGAAAGTGAATTAACTTCATTTAAAGTTTCCTGGCTCGTGTAATCATTGGCAACACGCAGACACAGTTTGCTATTTCTTCTCTAACAAGGATATCCATTATTTTAGTCCAAATTAGATTAACTTCAAGGGTAGCCATTATGAGCAGGCTCTTGACAAATAATATCTCACGTTTTGACTGAATTCATTCACATAAAAGGCCTGTCAAACATTGTTTGGAAATAACACTTTTGTGATAAAGCCGGGGTTATACAATCACCCACGAGACAAAGTGCCGCAGAAACAAGAGTTATCTGGCCGTAATTGAAGATACTTTGAAGGCTGTACCATGAAAGGTTAGCGCTGTAGCATTGACTAGGCACTAAGGCCGTCTAGTGTACAGTCTGTGTGTGTTTCACATTAGGGAATAAGAGAGTGATACTGTGCTTGACCTTGGCATGTAGTAACCTTTATGGTGGTATAAGAGGGAGTTAAAAGTCAAACTCACACAGCCGTTTTTCATTCTTATACCTTTTTCATCTTTCACCCACACACGCCCTCTCTAGGGATTACGTTTTTCTCACAATTGTAGCGAAAGAAATTATTTTCCGAGGAACTTCTGGGCTTTGCATTGGCACACAACAATATTAAATTGCTGGGTGTCAATGTCACAAATGCTTAATGAAATGCCCATTAAGCATTTGTGGTTATGTGTTCATTTTCCCAAATAAAATGCTTAATACCACTTAAGCATGATTTATATTTTGTCATACACGGGTGCCGCATGGTGGAACTGGCTGATCTAAATTGTCGCCTCGATGCAATGTGTGGGTGGGGGGGCACAAACTGTCAATATGCGCCCCCCCCCCCCCCCCAAGAATATGGATGAAGGGTTCAAGTGGTTAAAGGGCATGTACACTTTATTTGCAAAGATGAAGGTAGTGCGAGGAATTGGATTCCTCCTAGCCTGCTGTTCCCAGTCGGTGCGGCGGTAGACAGCTGGGCGCCCGCTACAGTTAAGATCAGAGGCCTTGATAACCTGGGTCCTGATTTATGGAGAGCAAGCGGCCGTCTGCAATCACCTAATGAGGAAGAGAAAGCACTGTGTTTACATGTTTATTAGATAGCCAAAACCAGCTGGGGGACACTCTTTCTACGAAGCTCTCTCCCACTCTTTCTGTCTTTGTCTCTCACACCCCATTTTTCCCTCTTTGTCCATCACTTTGTCTATCTCTCTGTCTCTTTCTCTGTCTCTGTCTCTCATCCTCCGGTAGATTCTCTTTCTGTCAGTCTGTCTCTCTGTCCGTTTCTTGACAACTCTTTCTTTCTGCGTCAAGTGACAATTTCAAAGGTACACTATTTTTTTTAAATATATATGTTAATGCCATTTAGACGATTTAGAACACTTCCTTGGTAGTCTGTATGTGTGTAGTATGTGGTTTTAGATTTTTTTTTTTTATCAGTGAGGCCATTGTCTCTGATGTCATCGACACTACTTCTTGAACTACATTTTGTCTCATAAGACAGCATCCCCCTATCCACAAGGAAAGGGGGAGCATTATGGGAATTGTAGTTCAGGAAGTAGTATCCAAGACATCAGACTCTCTGGGCTCACTGTTAAAATCTAAAATAATAATAATCTAAATACACATATTGCACACATACAGACCCCCAGGAAAGTGTTCTAAATCTTCTAAATGTCATTAACATATACTGTGTGTGTGTGTGTGTGTGTGTGTGTGTGTGTGTGTGTGTGTGTGTGTGTGTGTGTGTGTGTGTGTGTGTGTGTGTGTGTGTGTGTGTGTGTGTGTGTGTGTGTGTGTTGTGTGTGTTTTGAACGTAAAATGTCCTTTTAATGACTTTTGGAAGATGTTCCAAAAACCTCAGAAAATGCAAAAATGTGGCCACTATTGCTATAAAAGTGGCCAGTATGTTGCTATATTTACAGTATCTGTGAAACAGTGTCAAACTAAAGGTTTTGATTCCAGTTTTATGAAAGACATTGCTCAGAAACACAAAGTCACTTAAAAAGTGCCTACCGTAGCTTGTATAAAACAGTAAATGTGTATGGATGTTGGCATCACCAAAAATGTTGTCCATCTTGTTACCATACTGCTACCATACTGTATGTCACGCCATTTTTTGGCCATGGTTTCAGCTGAATCCGACCACTGTGTTATAATGAAATTAATGTTAAATATCTTAAATCACTAGACTCACGCTGTAGCGTTGCTAGTATAAAACTATACTGCTGCCGCCTACTGTCAGCAGGCATACAAAGTTATAGGCACTGACAGACAGACGTACACACACACCCTGGCAAAGACGGCTAGATTAACGCTGAGAATTTTACTATGTGGTTGAACACACAATTCTGGATATTGGCTTTCTCTGCTTCCTTCTCAGCCTAGCTGGCACAGGAATCTTATTACCTCTCCATAGCAGAGCATGTTGTCCGCCTCCACCTCCCTGAACCAAATACTTTGCCATTCTCATTACAGGAGGTCATGTAAAGTTTCCTCAGTAGGGGCCTGTCAGCCCCGGGGGCCCTTCTACAGCCAGAGGAGAGTGGAACTCAACATGGCTATGGAAACATTTTGGCATCCGACATTTAATAGCTCTCCATTCACCAACATAAACAAGCTACTAGCAGTCTCCTGCACGTTATTATTAGGTGCATGTATTCGTGTTTGCGTGTGTGCGTGGATTATAAGGTTATTTCAGAAACCGGCACTGCACTGGAAATTAGATCTCCTAATCCTTAGCTATTGGCTCCTCTCTTAAAAGTGCACAGAGGGACAAGTGGGGGTAATGGCTTTTACTGCAGCGGCGATGGGTGTGTTGCAGGGCTTTGGAAGCACTTGTGTGATGTGTTACACACATGCATGTACTGTGCACCCACCACTTTTCTATTCAATTCTTTAGACAGATTGAAACCCCGCGCTGTTGTTGTTTGTGCGCCACAAATGCACACACGGACGGACGGACGGACACATGCATACTGTCTGCACACCGGGACTCCCACCTCTCACTCACACATACTATTTACAGCTATATACAATTAGGCATTTAATAGACACACAGAGCAAACATACAAGTGTGAGATCGGAATAAGCAGAGTAAGCATGAACTCAAGTCAACATATAGTGTGTGAGTGTGTATGTACAGATCCACAACACTTCTACACAGTACACACACATAATCACATACGTACATTCCCACCCTCATTTCTGGAATCCCTCAGCACCTGGGAGAGATTCCCTGCTGTCCAAAAAAGTTAATGCACAACAGACCACTTTCTCTCCCTCTCTCTCTCTCTCTCTCTCTCTCTCTCTCTCTCTCTCTCTCTCTCTCCCTCGTTCTCTCTCTCTCGTCTCCCCCTCCATTTGGCCTTGTAAAACCTTTGCACACCAATTCCACTCCCCTTCAGAGCTTTTGTAATTGTTGTTTTTCGTTACAGGAACGGCAAGCGAGCGCCGGCGTGGCTCTGAAGGGTTCCAGAGCTCGTCTTTCAACCCAGAGGCTCTGCCCCGCTACTAGGTCGCCTGCGTCCGCATGTATCCAGTACTATTGTACCGCACCGCACTGTACCGGTGGGAATATTGGCTCAGCGGCGTGCGTGCATCTTGGATTTGGAGGACGGCGCTCTCGCAGGTCTTCTGGCCGCCCTTGAACGATAGGTAACCTGCAAGATTAGTGTACCCTTTTAAAAACAAACGGTGAGATCACATAGATATATGAATTTCCCCTGACAGTACCGACTGCTTTGGCCTGTGTCAGCCGGCAACGTCCTGATTGTCATCGACTCAAGGTATTTCTCTTATCGTAAGCCCAGTCCCTGAGATGTTTAATTGAATTTTTTAAATCCCTCCCGTAGCGGCAACGGCAAAGCAGAACCAAACATACAGTAGCGGCATGGTCGAACCTTGTGTATAGGACTGGATTTGCTGGGGGGGGGGGGGGGGGGGGGGGGGGGGGGGGGGGGGCCACTCCTCTGCATTTTATGCTCCCCCCACCCCCGGGCTTGAATGGTTTATCGCCATTTCTGGTCAGGCTGAGTTAAATAAACACATTTCACTTTGATAAAAGTAGATCGATCGGTATATTTGCTATTTTTCTTTGATAATGTCATAATTTAACAATTTAAAACAGTGCTCCCCAAACTACGGCAAGACACGGCCCGCCTCCACATTTGACGCAGCCCCCAGAACAATACCAGAGACACATTGGTATTATTTTTTCAGTTTGGCGATCAAGACTAATGCACGCATTGAACAATGGGATGAAGTGGGCCTGCCTGACTGAATCCCTGGAGATGTTTCCTCACATCAATGAAGCTCAGCAATTTTACATTATAAAAATATTTCTTGTAAAATATGAATTATTTTACACTTTAAATCAGGAGTCCCCAAACTTTTTTCCAGGTAGGGCCACATGGCTTTTCCCTTCTCTGATCAGGGGGCAGGGTCCGTTGGTAACAGAAAAGATGTGCCAATTGCAGGAGTGCCTAAATGTAAACATGTATTGTTTTCCAGAAAGCCACACATACAGTAACCAAATATTAATAATTCTTTCAAAGATCAAATCACCCTCTATGGATTCTTCACAGAAACAAAATGGACCCTGGAAATAATAACACTATTATAATAACACTATTTATGAAATCATTACAAATCAAATAAGCCTCTCTGGGTTTTTCTCTTACCCAACCTTTTGCCATTATTCTGTTCTGGGGGTCACGTTCAAAGTGAGGTCGTAGTAGCAACGTTTTGTTTGTGTTTGTGTTTGCTCACAATAGAGCTGCGCAGTGACGTCACCGCCCCGGTTCCGGAAGTCTTTTCCCAATTCATTTTTCTCATAGACTTTTCGAAAATAATTTATATCAAGACGATTACGCCGCGGACAAAGCCAACTCGAGTCGTGACGAATCATGATGACACACACAAACTTTTGGGACAATAAAATAATTTCTAAGATGAAAAACGAAACAAAAAGTCTTGTATCATGCCGTTTTCTACTTCTTCCTAATTATATATTATATGACAATATTGTGTTTGTTGTCATGATTTGTCACGACCTGAGTTGGCTTTGGCCGCGGCGTAATCGTCTTGATATAAATTATTTTCGAAAAGTCTATGAGAAAAATGAATGGGGAAAAGACTTCCGGAACCGGGGCGGTGACGTCACTGCGCATCTCTATACAGTTCAAATGAGCTTTATGCATATAAAGCAGTGTAGATATTTATTTGACATAATAGTACCCAGCTTGTGTGTACAATGCACCACTTCATGGACCTAAATGTAACACACCCATGTTAGTATAAATATACAGAACCTCACATGCATGGCTGTCAAAGGTGTGCACCCATATATGGATATTAAATACTCATAGCAAATTGTTACCTGCTATTGGTATTACATTCTCCTGTGTTGGAAAATCCAGTTCAATTTAAAATGGGTTTAAGGTCTTTATAAGTCAAAACCTCAAGATCAAGCACATATTATACTCATGGCAACAGTAGATAAATCCAGCTAGGGATCATTTTCTTTTCTCTCTCGGTGTTAAATCTCTCAACTCTCTGGATTGTACTGGTGTGCTGGTATGCAAGCAGACAGAAGTACAGAAGCAAATCCTTGGGAGAGACCCAACATCACAGCTCGTCATCTCAACCTGTATCCTCCCTCTCCTCTCTCTCGGTAGCCCAGGAGCTACACAGCTGACGCATCCAGCCAGCCCCAGCCCCAGCAAATCACTCATTTTCATACAATTACCTCCCGCTCCCTTCCTGCACATGGCTGGGTGCGAGTGTCGCCCGCCTGCCTGCTATTGTGTGCTAATTTTAGTCCCCATTATTTGCTGTAACAAATGTGTAATGGGTAGAGTCACTTTCACATTAATAGTTTGCACCCAGAGGGGAAGTCTTCCCCCTCATCACGGATCAAAGGTCTCCTCTATTGTATCTAACTTCCTGTTTCCCTTTTTAGCCCCGCAGTGTGTTGTTTTTTCGCGCCCCCGACATGGCCCCGGCAACCCTCCGGTAGTTCATGGCTTCTGAGCTTCCCAGATTGGACGCCGCCATGACGAAACAAGCGTGAGAAGATGCCCTTTGACCTTCCCAGCGGTTGAGGGGAAGAGACAGGTGATTTGTGGGAAGACGAGGGGTGATGAGAAGGGGAGAGGAAAGTGAGAGCAGCTCACCATCTCTATGTCACATGATGTCCGGTCGATTGGGGAGGTGAAATCTGCTGGCGTCCATTGTTGTATTCTTCACAGAGGTGTCTTTTGTCTATGAAAAAGACATGTCACTTTTTTTCTTTCCTGGTTCAGCTCCAAGACTGTGGCAGATCTCAGCATGACCTTTAACTCTTTCAACCTGCATGGCGTCCAAGTTTTGGACATGTCATATCAGCAAATATTATGAATGAAAGGAAAGTGACAAGCTCACAACATTATTTTTGGCAGCTTGAAGATTCGTTATAAATTGCAAATATGACAAAATTACAAAGCAAGTACCGTGCCACGGTACTTAAAGGCGAGTGATCACATGTTTTCCTAAAGAGGCCTGCATCTCTTGCACCACGTTTTAAAATTGCACTCCTGTTGATTCCACCTTAATAAGTTCTTTATATTGTATTTTTTTTAAAGCAAGGTCAAGGGCTTGTGACATCAGCTGCACCAGGCGACTATAACAGCGGATATAACAGGACGTTATGTAGTGTATACAGTACATCAATCCTTAACAGCTAAAAATTGCATCCACTATTGTACTGTACAATACCTAACTGGCCTTGCGCTGCGGTGAATCATCGTTTCAGACTAATATAACATAGACAAAGTTGTGTTCTCATACATACATGAAACAAAAAACATGCACACAGATGCACAACATGCTGACCTTCACAGCGGCCCTGGGCATCAGCATTCGTAGAGGCAACGGAGGGCAATTAATAGTCAACCCGGAAAACCTCACTCCCACTGGCTTCACAGCCGCCATCACCACTGCCTCCATGCAATGGCACACCCTTGAAGCTGACAGACATTATACAACGCAGGCATGGCCATGATTATGGCATCAAATCTGTGATGGGGAAATGCAGGCAAAAAAAGTGTCGTAACATGTTGACTGCATTAAGGCGAAAACACTGATAAGCAAATAAACTCTCATTTAGCGGAATATGGCTGAAGTCACGAGACGCTTGTTATGTCTTCGCCATCTCCCTGTGACAAACAAAGAGTCTCGTATATCTTGTCTCGAAACCCGAGCCATCCTGAACCCTTTACGAGGCTAAATGATAGTGTTCTGCCTCAAATTTATTGGTCTAATGAGCAAAGACGCTTAATAACAGGAGAAACATCCTGATCTGTTTAGAGCGTGCTCTTTCAAGTGGTTCCCTCGTCCCTCATTTGGGCTTTTGTTCTCTGATGAGCGTGTGTAAACAGGCGAATATAAACCTGGCTAATGGCTGATGTCACAGAAACCTCTCTCTCTCTCTAGCTCTTCCCGTTGCCAGTTCATATGCCACTTTTACCAGGCATGAGCCTCTCTGGAGGAAACCTGCTCCTCCACTTTCATAATGTGGTTGCACACACTTATAATGATTAGCATTTGGATAGTGATGTGACGCATGCACACGCACACACGCACACAGCCACTTCTACTCATATACAGATACAAACAACCGCACACAAACAGTACGAGTATGCATATAAAACAACTCTTTCTGACTCAGACCTGAACAAATGATGCGTAAACATGACAAGATCTAATAACATTTGGATCTCTAACTTCATGTTGCCAGTCTATGATGTCAGGCATCTATTGAGAAAATAACCGGGCACTGATGGGTCCAGTAGTTTGTGGTATTAACCACAAATATATAGACAGACAGAACAGACAGAAACTCGATGCCTATGAGCCCTACATACCCATTAGGTACACCGTGAAAGGAATCACAGTTTGTAGTGGGCGACGAATTTTGGCCAAGCTGATCATGTATGATGATGATGGACTAAAAGTTGGTTTATGGAATGAATTGTTTCCGTAACAAGTCCATATGCACTTGTTTGCCACTTGACGTTCCCAGGGGGCAACACGCTACTCCCCCCACTATGGGGCACACAAGATCGCCATAGTGAATGGATATTGGCATTGACTGAGCCTCAGAGTTTGTACAGAAGAAATTGTGTAAAAAGTTCATAGACTTGGCTGCCACGTGACGTCACAGGGTGGCACACAAAGCCAGAGCAGCTAGCACTAGACCTTACACTGGGCCATGGAACAGTCAGTGAGAGAGAATGTCTGATCTAGTAATTAGGGACAGATTGAAGGTGAAAGAGACTCAGCCTCACTAACTGTTATTACGGAGTGGCCTCTAAGGGGAAGGAGGGACATGAAGTTGTGTTGTACCCGGCAGTGCAGTGATGGGAGTGTGTCATTTTGCTCAAAGTGACGTGTTAATGCAGAATGTCCCCTAGAGGCTGGTAAAGAGACCCCAGCCCTGTTGACTTAAAGAGTGAGGGCATTGCTCACAATACTTCAGGTCAAAGCCCCCGTCTCAGGGGTTGATGAATTCACAGTAACTGTGTAGACGGCTGCAGCTGAGGTCTGTGTAAATTATCATTCCGTGAATGACAAAATATGGATTCATAACATCAGTGCAAACCTACAGTATATCGAAATCATCTTAGCGTATAACTTGCTGCGAAGCAGAATTAACCTATACTGACCTATACTAGTTTCTATCCTTGTCATCCGCATTTGAACTATGATCTGATTCTGAATACTGACATTTTAAAATCTCTGCGTCCACCTGTGTCCTCTGCCAATCGCTCCATCCTCCTCCTTTTCCTTCTTCTGGATCTCCCACACCTTACATCTATCGGACACACCATTCTTCACCATTCGCCTTTTCTTTCACGTCTCCTTCGTCACACGCAACCTCCCAGGGCAGCCATATGAAGGTAGACAGATGCCTTCTGCGCCTGTGGGGCTTCTGTCAGGGGAGGCAGCATGGTGGCAAGCTTTCCCAACTAAGATTCCATGCGAAGCATAGTGGAAGCCAAGGAACTTGGAGGCCTGATTCAAAGTTTCAGTCCTATGACGTAATAATTCTGCCACAGTCATTGCTGTCGGTTACACAACAACAACAACAACACCTCTCCTCATCTTTACCTCCCATGCCGCCCATTTTTACACAAGGAAAGAGGAAATAGAGGGCTTAAAGGAGAAGTCCACCCATTTTCAACATTCTATTATGTCATTAGTATACCCTAGAGGTGCTGGGTGGACATGATAAAAAGGTTCCCCCATTCTTTGTTCCCAAGAAATGGAGGTCTGAATAAAACAACTAACATGGTGAAACATCTTGATGACATCATCAAGATGTATTTTCACTATGTTAATGGGATTTCTTTAGATGCTTCTTTTTCCTGAGAGCGTACAAATGGAACCAAATGAACCCGTTAGGGTTCATTTGGTTGCATTTGTACACTCAGGGAAAATGTTGAAAATGGGTTCCGGGGGTTGACTGACTGATGCCTGATAGTCAGTCAGAGCTTGGAGGCGGATGCCCATTTCAACTGAAATTGGTGAAACATAGCAAAGGCCTCCAATGGCGGAAGCTTGTCAGGCTTCCCTGTACGTCACAGATGAGATGGGGATGTTGGGTAGGCCAATGAGAGGCAGGACTCACTCTTTCCCAGTGGGTTTGTGCAACGTAAATGTTTCCTGATGCCAATTAAGACGTGCTGTGATTGGTCAGTAGCCACTTCCGCTAGACTCACTCCTTACACTGCATGACGCATGACCCCAATCAGAAACTACAATGAATTGCAAGCAGTCACGCCAACGTGGAAGGGGAAGTGCTTGGATGGTGACGTCACTTTAGCTGTGAATGTCTGTGAGGCAGGCAAGGCAAGTGTGTGCTTGAAAACCACAATGCTGCTTTCTACTAGTGCTGTTACAAATACAAGTGTTACTTGTGAGTCATGAAACACAAATAGTGCCTCTTATAAGGTCAAATACAATATCATCATGTCTTTGTTAAAGGTAATAGAGGCAACCTTTTAGGCAAAAATCAAAATAGATATATAGTTATATTCTTTGCCTTTTCCCCCTCCTCTACGTTGCTTCTTCTAATTTGATGCTGCAACAGATCATGAAAACAAAACATTCGTCGGGCTCAGGGAAGGCGGTGCTAATTTGTGAGTGGGAGGGGAGTGTGCGGTGAGGCCAGGGGCGTTTTTGCCATTAGACAGACTAGGCAGTTGCTTAGGGCGCCATGAGGGGAGGGGTCGAGAGGGGTCGACCATGCGACATGCTTTAAAAGGATACCTGGTTAATAAGTCTAATATGGATGAATACATTGCACTTGTCCTCTACATTTAAAACACATAATATGTTCTTTAGTTTCTCCTTTCCTGGAACTCTCCTTTGGTAAGGGGGGCTCCAGGGAAAATCTTGCCTGGGGCTCCAAATTGCTTATAAACACCACTGGGTGAGGCAGCGTTTCAGCCAATCACAGCACAGCAGTTTCCAGCAGATTCCTAATTAGCCAATAGACTGGAGGTGGGATGGAGTTAGATTCTGTTTTTAAACAAATCTCTTTACAAACATAGTGTTTGTTTGTACCTCGAGTCTTTGTTTCTCAAGTATGCAATTGCACGTACCTGCCACTAGGGGAGGTAAACCTAGTAAGCCTGGTCTGCAAACTCTGTGTGTGTCATTGGTTGGCCCAGAATGCAGCTCCACATTAAAACTATGTGTATTCATGATTGGCCCACACAGCAGCTTTTAAAATTGTCTGAATTTTACAGCACTGTTGCAGCACTTGCTGGATCTTTTGCCATCAAAAGTTTGGATCTAATTTGTGACTGTACCTCCGCGTTCCTCTCAACATGAAGACACATCTAATGATAGGTAAGAAGTGTGCACAATGTCCAATAATACTGTGTGTGTTGAATATGTGGGGTGATCTCTGTTGTCTTAAAGTGAATGTGTATGCTGGCATGCTTGAACTTTATAATGCTAACTTTAGCTGCAGTAAATGGAAAAAAGAGAAATCTTTTAGTTTATGTAAATTGGGTTTCCACCTGGATTACATTTTGATCCTAGATGTCCTGAATGTGAAATATATTGTTTATGAAATTATAATTTATGTAGCCAACTTAATATGCTCAGAAATATAGATGTAGCAATTAGCAAGAACTATTGACTACAGTTCGCAAGCCGACCCCATACCATTTTCGGTTACAGGACTTACTGTATATTAGGCAAGTAAACATCAATAATAAAACCAGCTGTTGAAGTTTCAACAGGCACACAGCATGCATAAAGCTAAATGTCTGACTCAGAGAGTTTTCTGTTGTGAATGATCAAATGGTGTTTAGTGGAGCGACAGTTGTAGTTAGTTAGTAGGATAGTAGCATATAATCATTTTAATTATAAGCACTTTAATTTGCCAACATGTTTGGTGGGGCAGTCAGGGCATTTAGGGGGGCATTGCCCCCCCCCCCCCCCCCCCCCCCCCCCCCCCATACCCATGCCTAGATCCGGCCCTAGATGAAAGCAGCATGGTTAACACTTGGCAACAAGCATATATGACTCACAATTTTGAGGCATTATTATTATTATTATTATTTCAGGGAAGAAAAGTGATCATTTTATTCGGCGTCTTCTTTCAGAATCGTCTACATTAAAACCTTGGCAACATCACCTAACACTTTAACAGTTGAAGGTGGGGACTGATCAGTGGGACTGAGCCTGCCAGAACATTTCCATTTCATGCAGCTACTCTCAGTGTGCACACACAGCATCCGTCCCGGAGCACATATACCCGTCTCTCCCTGTTAACCTCGCTGATGAGCTGCCAAGGCTATACTGGGCTCTGCCAGGAACAGACACAGACAACTTGACTTTATCGTCTTTTTCTAAAGTTCAGGGGTCTGACTGACACACACACACACACACACACACACACACACACACACACACACACACACACACACACACACACACACACACACACACACACACACACACACACACAGGGGAGAGAGAATGTCTGTGAACATGTACTATGGAATCAGGTCATGGGGCATGTTTAGAAAGTAGAGTGTATGGGGTGAGAGAGGGCCACAGTGGACAGGGGGTGGTTAGTGCAGAGTAGAGTTGAATGGATGAGAGGGGGACGGGTCACTGTGCCTTCGGGAGCGTGGATAGGATAGGGGATAGGGGCTGGTTGGGCAGAGGGGAGTGGGGTGGGGTGGCTCAGAGTTAATTGCTAGTTTGGGGGGGGCTGATGCTAAGCAGTGGTGACAAGTCTGTGCGGACGGAGCCAGTGAGCCTCCGCTGCATATTCACTCTGTCGCCAGGCATCGCAACAACTGTCAGGGCTCAGCCCAGCTGGAGAGAGAGGGAGAGAGAGAGAGAGAGAGAGAGAGAGAGAGAGAGAGAGAGAGAGAGAGAGAGAGAGAGAGAGAGAGAGAGAGAGAGAGAGAGAGAGAGAGAGAGAGAGAGAGAGAGAGAGAGAGAGAGAGAGAGAGAGAGAGAGAGAGAGAATCACTGAGCTGGGAAGTACAAGTGGAATCTTCAGAATTTGTACATTACATTATAGCAGTGGTTTTCAACCTTTTTGTAACAGACCCCGAAACTACTGTAAAAAAAAGTGTTGTTTTTGTCCACAATACCAGGCTGGTTTTGGGGAACAAAACAGATAAAAAATGACCAATAATCTTCTACTTGTGCTACTTCAGATGATGACTATTTTAACTCATTTTTAACTCCATTTGGTTTAATGTTTACGCTCTCAAAGAGTTACACCTGGTTAACCAACTGTCCATCATTTAGCTGGGACCACCTGGAAGCTTCTCAAGCACTACTGGTGGTCCCCGGACCACTGGTTGAAAACCACTGCGCATTAAAGAGATAGTTAAGCTGTATGAAATACTTGCCATTAATATAGTGGTAGTTACTGTACGGATTGATGTCTAGAGTCCCATGCTGGGAGTTCTACTCTGTTTTGAGTGAATATGATTTAGTCCTGGTCATTTTGTGGGGGTCAGTAGGGCCATGCAGTAAAAGTAAATGAATCCAGAAAAAATAGTTTGTATTGTTGAATTATTCCTAAAATATTAGCTCGTCCTTCATTCATTTTGACCCCCCTGTCACATGGATGTCCTTTTTTCCTGTAGTGATATGGTAAAAAAAAAAAAAAAAAAAAAATTCCCAGCATGAATGAAGGATGTGCTATTAAGAAATTGTCAACTATACAAAAGAAGTTCATTTTTTTGGATTCATTTAGGCTACTTTTACTGCGTGGCCCCCAGTAATCTCCGCAAAATGACCAGAACTACTTAGTACTTACAGTGCATTTCACTTTCACCAAAACCATAGCAGAACCCCCAGCACATCAATTAACACAGTAACAAACACTATATGAATAGCAGGTATTTCATACAGCTTTACTTCAAAAAATCGGAATTATCGATTTAAGTCTGATTTAAACATCATCACACTGTGATGAGTTGTGAGCTTGTAAATCATCTATTTGACATTCCCAAACTGCTTCTAAAAATCTGTCCATGCAATGTGGTGCCTGAGTGGCACCCAGAGCTGTGTGTTGGCATCTGGCTCCACATTAGTATGCAGTGGTGTTCACCTGCTGTGGAGCAGGAGGCAGAGGGAGGACGGATGTTGGTTCAAGGGCCAGCCAGGGGTGAGGCGGAGGCAGGGAGGGAAGGGGAGGGAAGGGGAGGGAGGAGAGGAGAGGGGGGCCTGCGTTGGATCCCATGGGGGTATGATGTGGCGGTGACTCAGTGCAGCCCCCGTGCTAATTGTAGCCCAGAGAAACTTTTGTTGTTCGGGTGCAGGTCAGCCCTGGCCCCAAGAAGGTTACACTGGGCCCTCTTAAACCTGTTGTTGCCCGCCACTTGCATAAAAATAACACCTCGTAAATATGGGTTGCTAGCTAGCGCGTGAGGCACAGGGGTTTGGTTACCTTTCAGAGAAAACCCTGTCTGAACTCTGCCCTATGAACTTCCAGTAACCTTGCCCGCCTGTTCGCTTGTTTGGAATGTGTCTATTCGCCTACTGTATGTATGCACAAAGCCGCTACATATAAATCTACTATGAAAATGGCTTCTATGTTAACCTACACGTAGGATATCGCTATAGCCTACATCTTACCTATACATCTTAGCCTATGGCCGCTATATGCAACTATGTTTGTTCTTGCTTGGGTCAATATCTCTCCAGAAGTTTACAACTTATAACGGGGGCCATTCTGCAGTGCCGCTAAAGAATTTTACCTTTTTCGGTTCGCGGTCGGTCATCACTGATTGGCTGGTTTAGTTGATGATGTAATGGTGATGTAATTAAGATATCTTTATTATAAGTATTGTCATGAGTATTATCTCCTGGAGGTGTCGGGGGTACTTGCACTCTGCTTGCTTGCAGTGCACAAGTTCGCGCTCATCAGAGTGCAGTTCGAGTTTTGAACTTTTTTAACTT
This sequence comes from Benthosema pterotum, assembly GCA_039105355.1. Taxonomy (NCBI): domain Eukaryota; kingdom Metazoa; phylum Chordata; class Actinopteri; order Myctophiformes; family Myctophidae; genus Benthosema; species Benthosema pterotum. The sequence goes on from CM076985.1 coordinate 26,846,773, forward strand.
TATTTTGTTGTTGCCCTATAAAGGCAGGAAAAATACACTTGATTGTGTTTACCACAAAAGATACAAGTATAGGGTTTTCTTCTGTGTGCGTCTTAGAGTTTTTGCTACAAATGGTAGAAATTAAGGCTATGTATGTTTGTATGATGAGTATGTTGTTATTTGTTATTTTGCAGTTAAGAATGACATATAATAATAATTTAAATTGACTTCTGTATTAACTAATGAAATACAATATCATGCCGCCACCACTATCATTTAGTTATTTTGCAAAGACATGGTGCTATAGTCACGAATGTAGGCCAATGCAATCACTCAGGGATCTATTGCAGCAAAACTATTTTACACAATCTTCTATAAAATTGCATGTTTCTTGTGTTAGATGACCATACCAGTGGTCTGGCATGTTTAGCTCATTGACCATGACTCATGGTATACTTCACATTACTGTCGACCATTTTCTAAAGCATGCCGTGGTCAGTTTGGTTATAGTGGAAGCCCATTGGATTCCACTCATTTCAGTTATGTTTGGGTTTGAAAAGTCAAGTTGAAAGTAGTAGTAGTATTCATGACTGGGGAAAATGTTAAACAAACAGAGAAAATGTATGGAAATGGTGAAAAGTAGTGTGGTCCACATCATAACTCATCAATGCATCTGTGTACGTTGTACATTAATACAACAAATGCTCAGTACACTGTGAAGTCTCGTGTGTCACATCAGAGCACACGGATTAGGCCTATGTCTATGAGACCTGGTTTAATGGCAGGGAAGAGGGCGGAATTGGCCACATTTGTGTGTGCATGAGTGTGCGTACATTATGTATACGTACTGTATGTGTTTGTTTCTTGTATGCTCTAACTGGCTTGATTCAAATACGGCTTCATTTGTCATTAAGGTGAATAATGAGAGGTCCTGGGGGACCATCAAAACCCTTCATATTGTTCTAGAGAAAGGAGAGACCTCATTACACAGCAGATTCTCCCTCGTCTCTCTCTCTCTCTCGCTCTGTTTTGCCTTTCCCTCTCTCTCTCTTTGCCATAATTTGTTTTTCCTCCATTTGCTTCTCAGGGTCTAGCGTGGGAATAATAGGTGGACAATTAATGTAGGCTGCAGATACAAGGGCAAGCGTTTGATGTCCCCGTTGAGTGGCCGTAGCGCCAAGGCTAGGAAGGCCATGGATGTGGTTGCTATAAGGCTTTTCTGATTTTTTTTTTCTTTTTTCCCCCCTCTTTTTTTTCCTTTTTGAACCGTTATTAGCTCCAAGCACACAAAAGCCAGGCCATAAATAAGCTGCTGGCGGCTGTTATATGCCAGAAATAATGTTTATCTTACCTCCCTAAAGCACAGGCCCTCATTAGCTCCCCAGGGTCCGCACCAGGAAAAAAGAGAGAGACAGAGAGGGAGGGCAATGCAGCCACTTTACTCCCCCTGCTCGTCTTCATTCTCTTCCTCTCAAGTGCTGCTTCCTCTGTCACCACATAACAAACAAAAAGGAAATATATAGGGGGTGGGAAAAGTTACAAAGCCCGATTTAAAAACATATTCAGTATATAGTAAAACATAACCAACCCACAAGCTCACGGCAAGTCACGTTATGACGTCATGTTGGTAACCGCATTAATCATTAATTTCTTACCATTACAAAAGAAAACATTTTGAAAATGCCCTATTATAGGAACACTTAGGGCAATAGTTAGTGGTTAGCAAATTGAATGTACAGTATGTTCGCAGAGAAGAAAACATGTCAATGACTTCACGTCACATGTACAATAGATGGACAGGCGTGGATTGAGATGCACTCGGTGCTGTTCTACGTTGTAAAATCAGGATGAATCTACAAGTATGTTCAGAGTTGGGAAACATGTGCATAACAACAAACAGCATTTGAGGTTGGATGCAAACGCTAGGGGTGGCAATTGCCTGTCCCGGGGACCCAAAATTATAGAGGGCGGTCTTTTTAATTCTGTCTGTCTCATGTTGTCACTGTCGTGTAGAAATCCTTTCCCCATATATGCTTTATGTTTTTTCATTACTTAATCCATTAAAACTGGGAAAGGATCTGTGTCATTTCAGATTTTAACCACTTGAACCATGTTATTATTTACTTGGCATATTATAGTCACTGGCAGGAGGAAATCCAATAACTCCATTTTTGAGATGTTTTGGTTGTTTGTTCAAGAGCGTCAAGCAAAAGCAGTGAAAATAGCTAATCCAAACGCTCACCAAGCATCGCATTTGTGAACTGTTGTGAGCTAGTACATATGCTATCTTTACTATATCTGACGGCCCATTGCCCCTTGTCTGCCCATTTCTTGGTACGTATGAGTTTTGGACATACAAGGTTTCCATCCGACAGCGGCGGTACTTTCTGCTCCACCACTACACGCCGGTGGAGGAAATGAAGGCGGACACCGCGTTGTGTTGAAACATTATTACTACCAAAGCAGCAGTGATGCAATAGACTAGTCTGCATGTGCTAATGGTCAGTGCACCGTGTGCACGTTCAGATCAATGGCTCAACCCACTGGGGAGAGCCATGCGGTTTCCTTATTTATATGTAGGATGTAGCCTGTAAAGCCGTACAGCATTCCGTCTGGGCAGTGAAACGTGCTGTTAGCTCTGTTTCAAGTCTTCAAATAAATGAATAAGTCAAGTATACACATGCGTGCTGTGTGTGTGTGCGTGCGTGCATGCATGTGTACAGTAGATACACAGAGGGAGAGATAACTTATATCATATGTACAGATATGTACATATATATGTATTAAATACATATGTATTTAAATTGACATTGTCTCTGTATTGAAATCTGCAATGCTAATAGTATGCCTACTGAAGTTGCTTAGGCTATTCACTGTCATCATTCCTATACTTTAAATATTGCGTGCAGCAAACACATACTGTCTATGTATCCTATTGATGTCAGGCAGAAAACTTGCATGTTCAAAATCCATTAAAAAAAAACTCACATTTTTTAAACCATTGCAACAGCTTGTAGATTGGCTTTGTAGATTTTAACTGGAGAATGGATTACTGGAGAGGTTTATGCCCAAAAGCAACAGTACAGTATGTATGTTATATACTGTACATACTGCGTATGTGTACCTGCATATCTGATGCTCATAATTGGGTTTAGCCCATAATTTAATTCTGGTAGAAAAAAAAAACAATGCTGCATACATAAATCAGGTACATATGCTACGTGTCCTGATCACCTTTTCGCTTGTCATTAAAAGCGCTCTCTCCGCTGGGCACGTAATATACTGTATATGAATGGATTTGTTGTGATGACATCAGTACCAGAGGCCGTACGGTTGGTGCTAAAGGCCTGCGCGAGGATTGCAGCCAAAAAGAATTGTGGTCTGGAGCCCCCTAATAGAACCCCCTGACCATGTGGAGTGCAGCCAATTCATGTCTAAATGTGAGCATAGCAAAGGGGGAAATTCAATTGCACGCATGCTTTGTGATCGCACAATGGGTGTTCTGTAACATTTTAGGGAGCCATGAATTGGGCTGAAGCCTTCTCCCTCAGTAGCCCCCCCCACCACCACCACCACGTCCTCCTCCTCACACACACATGCACGCACGCACACACACGCACCTCCCACCTCCACTCGTTGGCTTCTATCAGCTGCCCTAGCAACCTGAGAAGCGAGCAGTACCATTTACATGGTAATGTGGGCCAAGTTCAGACACAGTGAAAAAAGATAGCATATAAACAGACCCGAACGGACCCGTAAGAGTTCAATTAATGCTGGGAATCTTTACTGTGTGTAGGAGGACCTTTAACATGACAAAAGCCCATAGGTTTGTAATCATTCACACATACACACACCTGCACGTGCACACACACAAACGCGCACAAGCGTGCGCACACACGCACACACACACACACACACACACAACCACACACACACACACACACACACACACACACACACACACACACACACACCACACACACACAGAAGTAGAGCGGGAGAGAAGGGAGAGTGTGTGTGTGTGTGAGTACACACAGACTACACATGTAGCCACATAAACCATTTTATTTGTTTACATGTTTCAGTGTAAGGCTGCCAGCCTGTGTTACTGGTGAACAGCGTAGCAACGGGCACTGGCAGGTTTATTGTCCCAATTTTTCACCACAGCGACCGCGATCCTGGTGGATATCCCCTTGAATGGGCCTGCAAGTTCGCCCATCGCTCGCTATATAAAATAAACCCTAGCGCCGTAAATACCGAGTCTGCTTATTCGTAATGCGAGGTGGATGATGGGGTGTTTGGGCGTAAACTGAATCCAAGCGGTTCATTCAGGAGGAGAGGAGCCACGGGTTTACTCGCTGCCAGCACCACGACATGGTACGATGCTAATGCTCTGCGCAGGCCCGGATGTAACATTTCCCAATTGGGAGGGAGCAGGCGAAAATGGTATGAGGGCGGCTTTATCGCCCGTGTCGCCTCGCATCACGGGCCATACCATTTTCATTTAAATTCTTTAGTTCTGTGACCCACAAGATTTATATCTTGTACAGGACTTATATTATCCAAGTAAGTGTCAATAATAACATCAGTTGTTGAAGTTGCAACAGGCACGCAGCATGCACAAAGCTAAAGGAAGTGGTGTTGGTTTAGTGGTGCCACAATTGTAGGTAGTTTAGTAGCAGTAGTAGAGTTTCAAATCATTTAAAATATTTAAAACACTACTGCTTTGAAATATTCTTAAAACTATTTTGAAATATCCTTGACCCTGTGGGTTGTTTTGCATGCCATTATGTTTGGTGGGGCAGTCAGGGCATTTAGGGGGCATTGCCCCCATGCCTAGATATATCCGGCCCTGGCTCTGCGTGAATTTTGTCTGTGTGTGTGTGCTGGGGTTCAAGTGCTTCTGGGGCCCATCTGTAGCTGACCGGATAGCGCGTCAATCACATGATTGCTATGTCCCAATGCTTTGATTGCAGCTGGAGGCCGATGCTGCATGCGTGTCTTCCTCTTCCCCCCTCTTCTTTCCTCGGCTTGCCGTACACAGTTTTGTCAAAATGACAACAACAAACTGCCTAAGAAATGTTGCCTGTGAGGTTGTTTTCGATTTCAGTCGTGTCTACAGCCTGTAATTTCAACCACATAAACCGTGTCATCCCTATTTTAAACATGTCATTTTCAGACAAAAAAGAAAAGCAAAATGGCAGATCTACAAGCTCATAACCAGCCGCAAATGTGGCGTGTGTCGGCTTGTAGATTGGTTGCTTTCACTGGGCGGCTCGGTTGTACGGCAAGTATAATTCCCTTATATGCATCTCTTTGTAGAAACACTGTAACTGGCATCCGCAGAAATGACGGTTGTTTTGGCGGAAATAAAAGCCTGCACATTACATACAACAAAGCACATACAAAAAGCACATGCACTTCAGGCGTAGTGGTGGTTGAGTGTTTGTTATAAATTTCCCTCTAACTTCATTGTGTCTTTGATCTGCGGAGCCCGCTGCAGGGCAGGGGGGTACAGGGGCGGTTGGCTGGGGTGGTGGTGGTGTTTTCGTAAAAGGATGGGGGAAGATACAGACTGAAGATGTGGAAAATAAAAGATTATGCTGTTCAAGTGTGGGGTTTGGAGCGAGAATGTAGGATAATTTTCTCATAGAACTGGGCTTTTCAACCTTTACCATACCAGGGCCCACTATTTTTTCTGCATTTTAGCCATGAGGACCACTATTTGATGTTGAGTTCAGTCTCTGACCCAAAACTAAGAGATTTTCAAGTTTTGGTCCACAATTTAGGAGATAACTGGCAAAATGTTGGCCAAAATAACAATTCTTCTACATTTTCTAAACATGCACATTCTTGTAAATTAAGTAATTCAGATATTCAAATATAATTTAACTTTTGAGAGCGTAAAATGATACCAAATGACCCTTGCGGGTCCATTTGGTATCATTTTACGGACTTACAGATCTATAAGAGTTCATTAGGTTACCAACTGCCCATCATTTAGCTGGGGATCACCTGGAATCCTCTCAAGGCGGTCCCCGGACCACTGGTTGAAAACCACTGTCATGTCAACAATGTAATGTCAGAAAAGGTGTAGAAGACGTATTTGACCTACACTTACACCTACACGCACAAAGGAGAAGCATTCTCAACAAAACACACTTGTGTGCAAACACTCTACACAGACACACAATTGAGGGGGGAATTGATGGGGGGGAAATGTGTCGACCCTCTGAGTGCATGGGAACCAGGATCACATCTCTCTTCCCTTTATACCCACAATTCCAAGCAGTGAGCAAGGCCTTACAATGCTGTCCTCCTCTCACACAAAGCATCAGTCGCCCTCAGCACAAATTGATTGCATTTCACACTGATGGTAAGGGGAAGGCGCAAGGCCAGAGAGGATGCAATAAAGCCCCACAAAGAGGCGAGGGATGACATTGAGCGAGATGAAACATTTCACTAAAGCTGCACTGACGGTGGAGGGGTGTTTTCTTTTCTTTTTTTTAAGGTGCCCCTCCTCCCTTCCCCACTTCCACCCCCAGCGTATACTGTAGTGTAGTCCATCTCTTTAAGTGTGCATAAGAGTTTCCAGTTGCCTGTCATATTCTATCCGTTGCTGTTCTTCTCAGAGCTCATCCACTTTTGGCAGGAAAACAGGGCGGGGATGTGCTACTTGGCTCGGCTGGCTGTTGCTATGGGTGGGTGCCCATGGGGTCAGTGTGGCAGTTTGTGTAGAATACCTTCTCATGATGGCTTGTGTGATCACAGGCCACTCAACCACATTAACCCTGCCGTCACCATCACAGGCCAACGTCTTCAAAAATCAGCCTGTAGGCCTACTGTATTGTCCCGAATATAAGACGACTCTGGTTATAATATGACCCCCCTTTATAAGACTCATTTGTGGAAAAAAGGACATTGAATGTCATATAGTATATGATCCGAATATACGATGACTCATTTCTTGTAGGATATTTCTGTTGTCCTATATTCAGGCCAATGGGGTATACTGTACATGCAGAATATGCTTGTAAATCAGAGGTTTAAGGGGTGTTTTACTGAGTGATTAATGGGAGACGGGGATCAAAATAATGAAGGGGGCAAAGAGAGACACAGTAGAAAGATTCATTATACATACAGTATATGCCATGAACTTATGGGGTCTGTTTAGATAAACCTACAAAGTGATTAGTTACATTTTGTACACGCCTATTAGTCAGCCTCAGATAGCCCTATTGTTCTGATGAAATAAGTGCTCTGGAGACGTGCCCCTTGCTGTATGGCGAAGGTGTAAAGAGGTACTGTGTGTGAGTCGACATTATAGCTGCTGACAATCTCTTCTATCACCCATGCTTGGTCGTCGGGATTGCAACGAATTTGACTGCTGGTCTCCGACCAAACAGACTTGATTGGATAACTCAGATAATAGACTCTGCCTGAAACAACCGCCACTTGTGCAACTGCTGCCAACTGGAGAGCCCTGAGCCCAGAGGGGGAGAGAGAAGGAGGATAAATCAGAAGTCAAATGTCAATACACCATCAGCCAGATCTCTCAACCTGATGAAACAGAAGAATAATCAGATTTGGAGAGGCTTTTAGGGGTGGAAGCACTGTGGAAGTTTACATCTTGGGTGAGGATATAAAGCAGAGCAGGCAAAACAAGTGTGTGTGTGTGTGTGTGTGTGTGTGTGTGTGTGTTGTGTGTGTGTGTGTGTGTGTGTGTGTGTGTGTGTGTGTGTTGTGTGTGTGTGGTGTGTGTGTGTGTGTGTGTGTTGTGTGTGTGTGTGTGTGTTGTGTGTGTGTGGTCAGACAGACAGACAGACAGACAGACAGACAGACAGACAGACAGACAGACAGACAGACAGACAGACAGACAGACAGACAGACAGACAGACAGACAGACAGACAGAGAGACAGCAGCATCCACAGTTCTGGGACCGATTCCAAAAACGCCTTCTAAATCAGGGGTTCTCTCTATTTCCTTTGAGGACTTAATTTCAAAAATATTCAGAAATGGCACATACATAAACTCAATCTAGAAGTAATGTGGCACAAACTGAAATGCTGCGAGATTATATCTGCTGTTTTAATAGACGCCTCTAAAATAAAAAATAAAAAATACACATGAATTAATGTCTCTTCTGGCCCTTTCTGCAAATAAATGAATAAATAAACATTTACATCAGATGGGTTCCCATTGATCACTGCATGACGCATTGTGAACTCTGCTTTTCCCATTAAGATATTTGGTGTGGAGAGAAATTCTGGGTTTGATACATTTGGGGAACATTTAAGGTCCTTTGCGGTCTGAATGTAGCGTGATTTGTCCCAGCCACATGGAGAAAAAGACAGCAGCAGTCCTTAAGTTATTTGGAAAGCGTGTCTTTGTGACGGTCCTGTCACAATGACACCTTGTATCCTAAACTTATTTAGTGTGTGTGTGTGTGTGTGTGTGGTGTGTGTGTGTGTGTGTGTGTGTGTGTGTGTGTGTGTGTGTGTGTGTGTGTGTGTGTGTGTGTGTGTGTGTGTGTGTGTGTGTGTGTGTGTGGTGTGTGTGTGTGTGGTGTGTGTGTGCGCGCGCGCGCGCGCGCCGTGTTTTTCCAACTTTTGACTCACCGGGCCACAGTATGTTGTCTTCATCTGATAAAAAAATGACTGCGATGGGCCAATTAAAACCCTGGCCATGTTTATGCTCTCAGAGTTCAATTAGCACCGATGATTTTACTGGCTTTACAGTAACCAAACATTTGGGTCGAATTTGACCATGACTGTTATGTGTTGTTTATGTATTAATATGACATCACATAATCTCCTCTGCTGTGCACCACTCACCATGTCCCTGAATTCCTTATAGGCTTAAAGGGGAAGTCCACCCATTTTCAACATTCCAATATGTCATTAGTATACCCTAGAGATGCTGGGTGGACATGATAAAAAAAAGTACCTGAAGAGAACCACTAACATAGTGAAACATCTTGATGACAAGTACATCATCAAGATGTATTTTCACCATGTTAATGATATCTTTAGGCACTTCTTTTTTCTGAGAGAGTACAAATGCGCGGGTTCATTTGGTTGCATTTGTACGCTCTCAGAAAAAATGTTGAAAATGGGTGGAATTCCCCTTTAAGTTCTTCCCCAGATCCTATGTGATATGTGCATAATCACACAAAATCCTCAGTGTTGACTCAGAGAATCGTGACGCTCTTGGAGTAAGTCTTTAATTTGTTTTTGAGAGGCGCTGGCCCCTCATATTCAGCTATATACTGACGACTTTTGTCCTAACACCAACATTAAATGTCCCCAACAAAGAATGGAGAATTCATGTCATATGTAGACAAGCAAATCGCTATTTTCGTCTTACACAAAGATTAAATTCCAATTGACAACATATCTGAGCAAATCAGCATGTTACATGATGTATGATCATATAGCGTCCCTCACGTCACTCAGGCATGTTTTTTTTTTTTTTTCTTTTTTTTTTTTCACGAGAATGTGGGTAGGCCTTCTGTCTTATTCTTTCTTCCTCTTCTTTTGAACCGAATACACCAAATTATCTTAGTGAGAATGTATGAGTAGAAACATAATTGCTTTTAACTAACTCTCTCTGTTTCTCTGTCGCTTTCACTTTCTTTCCCTCTCTGAGCATGAGCAAATTGTTGCTCTTATCCGTCTCTCTCTCTCTCTCTCTCTCTCTCCTCTCTCTCCTCTCTCTTCTCTCTCTCTCTCTCTCTCTCTCTCATCTCTCTCTCTCTCTCTCTTCTCTCTCTCTGTCTCACAAACTCAGAAATTGCTTAGTGCATATGTGTTTTCTGGGATACAGCAGTGAGCAGTGAAGAAGGGCCTGCCCATTATACCCTATGGGCTGCTCTTAAATGAAGCATTATTTGCCTGAAAGACCCGATGTAATTAAAGAACAATTGTGGATATTTCATTAAAAAAATGTGTTATATAGTCATCATGTATAGCCTATCTAAGTTTGACAGTGGTTGCTGTTTAACTGCAGTATACTAGGATATGCCTACCACTGTCTGAGTGAGAAGTTATTGTATAACCTTAATTGATGCCTTCAGCAATAGTCTATACCCATGTTGTGTCAATTAAATGTTTTGTTGTATATCAATAAGTATCCATATGTGTGCACATCATGTGGCAATGAACAGTCAGATTCACTTGTGCTTTAAGTAGACTGCAAGAGACTGAATCATCTTGTCGCTGAGACAGACTTTACAGTTCCTCATACTGTAGCTGAGAAGATAAAGCCAACATTTAACCATGAGCTCCTGGTTAAATGTTGGCTTTATCTTCTCTCACACTTCTTAAACAGAAGCACAATCGTGTTTTAGAGGAAAGGCTTAGGTTATTGATTGTATCTTCTTTGGCAGAGGCTAAAAAAATGACACCATAACAAACATATTCAGATAGTCATTAGGCCTTGCCTAAATTAGGCAACTCCAGGAGTCGATTTTCCTCATATCTGTTTCTCTGGGTAAAAATATTAATAGCACTCAGTTGTAAGCTCAAGCAGATAAATGTGTGTTCATTTGGCTGAAAATAATTAAATGGTCCATATGGTTCCTGCCTTATTTAGTGGGCTTATAGGGCTACTTAAATAAATGCCCTGCAAAATGCCTGAAAAACTTACCCTTTATAACATTGATTGCACTTAACCTCAACAGTTATTAATTTGAGAAGTTATTCAACTAAAATAACAATGCCCAAGGGCATTTTTTAACTGACCAGGCATCAGTATATTATCAACTATAAGTCTTAATTGGCACATTTCATGTTTGCAGGCAAAATGAGTCAGAGAATGTGCATGTCCTCACGGCTCCCCTTTGCTCACTGATGCTCAAAAGCTGGGCTGACCCATTCTAATTAATAGCCTATATGATATTTTTGACAATAGACTTATCCCCTTGAATGCATATTTCATGTCACGTGTTCATGTCATATTTGTACTATGCTATGTGTTTAAATGCTTTTCTGCTGCGGGCTTTATAGTTTAATTTAATTTCAAACGTGGGATTTCGAGAGGCACAATATGGCTAGCCTATATATTTTGGCGCTAATTGTATTCGTTATACTGTTTGAACTTGAATAGTTATATATACTGTATACAGTAATTCTCTTTTGTGGGCGATGGCGGTTATAAGGCGGGCCCTTTTTTATTCTAAACCACGGACAAAAAGAACTTGCCTAATATTATAATACACACTCGGACTTCTACTCTAATTGGAAAAGCACAGTTCCACGGATGACGCCAGGAGAGTGATGATCTGGAATATAATGCTTCCATGTCTCTCGCCCCGACCAGAGTTAACTTAACAGTCAGCAGTGCACTTTGATGTCGTCGGGGCGGGCCGTTCTGGGTTTGGCGATGTCCGCTATGGTGTGTGTGTGTGTGTGTGTGCGTGGGTGTATAATATAGGAGCGAGCCAACGACACACCACGGACTGCAGTGTACACAATATCGTTCTCGCAAAGCCAGACAGTGAGAAACTAGACAATGTGTCTTGAATGTCGATCATTGTTTCCTTAGAGTAGCCTATATCTGATATTGTGAGGGAAGAAGTCCCGAAAGCTGAGTTGGGCATTATGCATGCACATATCTGTTTTATTGTTCTGTTTTATATCCTAAAGTTTAGGAGTTATATAAAAGAAAGTCTGTTAATAATATCTCTGCCTAATCCATCTACCCATCCAGCATCCGTCCCATCCCGATGAGTGCATTGATTTGATTTGTATTTAGTATAGGCTACTACATTTGTTCCAGTTGGATACAGGCCTATAGCTTGTAGTTTAGCATTTGCCAAATGTTTAAACTATTTTGATTCTGACCAATAACCTGTGAATTTGTAGCATATGTCGCACTATAGTTATCTATTGTTTTATATTGGAACATGCGTCAGGGTCGAAATATGTATAGGCCAAATTGTCTATATATATATATATATATATATATATATATATATATATATATAAATATATATATATATATATATATATATATATATATATATAATATATATATATATATATATATATATATAATTAATATATATTATAATATATATTATATATATACACACACATACACACACACTGTATAATATGTGTATTAAAGCCTATGGCTACGAGGCATTGTTTTCCTGAATTAATAATTGAACATCATTTGTGAGACGCTGATTAAATATATCTCCCAAATAGTTTTTAACACAACTAATAATACTGTCGTATAACATATATTTCCAGTGTAGTAGGATACTTGCTAGGGATGATGACTGCATGTGATTACGATGCTAGCGGTACTATAGCGCCATACAGTGGCGGGAAATGTTTCCATGCTTAGAATAGGCTAAAGCAAATTATAGGGTTACTGTCAAACAGAGGTGCGATGTAGCTTTCATCAAAACTACATCTAAGAAGCTTGTTTATTCCACTTAGGTCTTTGGAAATAGCTTATTATTAGTTAAATATGGTATGTATATTTAATACAATTTACTGTATTTTATTTCAAAACACTCACAAAATCAATTGCAGCAATAGGCCTACATTATAGAATTAACAACGACGCGACAATAGTGTTAAATTGCGTTCAGACAGGCCATTCCGATTTTAACGCAATTGTGGGCCTAACTTCTAAATATTTTTGTCAAGATCAAAACAAACTTTTGGTGTCGAGAGTAAGACAACTTTGATGTTATTCTAAGCATCAAAAGCCCCTTCCAGCCCCACATCCGTTTCAGCGGAAAAATTGGCTCTATCAAAGTAAAGTAAAATTGATACAATAACATCCTCTCCCTTGTACCATTTTGCAAAGAAAACTCGGGAATCTTTTGGCTCTTCTACACGGCTCTAATGACCCTGGCAATTTACTCTCACCGGGCAGCTCCGGGACTCATTTGAGGGGGAGCCGGGCGAGAGGCCTGGCCTGGGGGAGGAAATGTTAAAGAGGGACGTTTTGAAAAGATGTTTTTTTTCTTCCTTTTTTCCTTCTTCCTTTTAGACGTTCTTTCCCCCTCTTCTCCGAGTTGTGATGCTCGTGCTTGGCTCTTGGTGATCGTTTGGAAACCTGTCGACCTCAATTAGCGCCTTCCAGACATCCTCTGCTCTGGATCTGCAGTCTCTCTCTCTCTCTCGGCTCTCTCTGGGGTTTGACTTTAATTTCGTGCAGACTATATTATTGCCCCATAACGTGTGACATAGACTCACCACAAATAAACATCCATTATCTCGCCAGAATTAAAATTTAAAGCATTTCGTTTTTGTCTCGTTTGTAATTATTTCATATGGCTATAAATTACCATTTGGCCTTCTTTAATTGTGCTTTTGCCATTCATATATACTCTCATATATGTATATGTATATATAGTTTAATAATTTGCAATTAAACTATATAATGTATATATAGTTTAATTGCAAATTATTTGTGATGTGTTATGGTTACAGTTTACAAATAATTGTTGCTTTAGATAAACTTGAACTCAGCTTTGATCATTGTTATTATTTAATTATAATAAAAGAAAGACACATTTGACCAAATGTGACAGCAGGCCTATGAGGCCAGTATAAATACGAAAAAAAAAGTGATGAATGGATGGATGAATGGGTAGATGGATTTTCTATTTAACCTAAAGATGAATGGGTAGATGGATTTTCTATTTAACCTAAAGTTTCTTCACGGTTGCTGTAAATTATAGATGATACTTTCTATAATTGCGTTGTGGTACATTCATGGCCAAATGCTATGTGGAAGATATTTTCAAAATATCTTTGAAAAAAATATACTTTGACAATTTTGACAAACCTTAAATATTGACTGCATGTTGATAGTAATTAATTCCAGTGTTGGGACATATACTTCGGAAAGTAATAATTTGCCATTCATTATCAGTAATATTTACTAATAAATTAGTAATATGTCCCAACACTGGTAATTAATTCCAATTTTGTATAATTCATAAGGAATAAATGTAGCCACATTCTGTAAAGCACCCCATACAGTAAAGCAATGAGTATCTTTGCAGTTTCAGACAAACACATGATTTGCATACCACGATGATAGCAATATCATAGCAATCATGCAGAGTCGCTTATTTATCACCTTCCATTAGTGTCATTTACAGTCCTTTCATAGGGTTTCCAGGACCCCTGCATGTTTCAGAACAACTGACTCATCAAGTCGGCCACAAGAACATGATAATAGCCCTTTGTCCCTGCCAGTTGCTCCACTGTGGTTTCTCATTTGAGTTCTGAACAAGAACACAGCTGTCAATTAAAAATGTGTTTTCCCACAATTAGGAGTCGGACATGATGAGATGGAGTCGCATGCACGGGTTACTGAATGTCGGGGCGCAGATGAAGAGAAGGGAAAGGAGAGGAGGAGAGGAGAGGCCCCATGTGCAACTGTTTAAAACAGGAGGGTTCTCCATCTTGCTTTGTCAGGGGCCCTACTGACATGGGGAAACATCTGCTGCATAGAAATAGAGACTGATGACTCAAATTATAGGCGTTCAGAGGTCCTGCCAGCTTATATGGGGAATGTAATGGGAGAGAATATGGAGAGACAGTAGTCCTGCCGCTGCACATGGCTGCATGCATGCACCCCCACTCTGCAGCAGGTATGAACTATATAGTCTCTCTCTCTGTCTCCTCTCAATCCTTGCTCTCTCTATCTGTCTGTCACCTCTCTCTCCTTTGAACATGTCTGGCAAGTAGTGTGTGTGTGTGTGTGTGTGTGTGTGTGTGTGTGTGTGTGTGTGTGTGTGTGTGTGTGTGTGTGTGTGTGTGTGTGTGTGTGTGTGTGTGTGTGTGTGTGTGTGTGTGTGTTGTGTGTGTTTGCACACATGCATGCGGATGTGAGAGTGAATGAAAGAGTTGCTCTCTAAATGTGTATCTTTGAGTGTTTAGTTTACATCATGTATGTGTTCCGCTCTTACTGTACTGTGCTGCACGCAAGACAAACATAAGCGTGCGAGAGCTGTGCACACGCATGCATTTTGACAGTGGGTGCTGCACACACCCATTGCGGATTCGTTCACACACATCAAAGTGCATGCTTGCATGCTTACGAGCCTCCATTGCGACGACCACAGATACAAAACGCACTTCAGCAGTGTTCCTCCTTGTTGTCTGTCTCTAATAATCAACCCCTCTGTCATTTAATCCTCGCTGCTGCCTGAGAGTCTTTGTCTACTGCGTGTTCCTTGTTGTGTGGGTCCACTTGAGTGGAACTGGAATTTTTAGGAGCCCATTTCACCTCTCGGTTTACCCTGCAATGGCAGCTTGGTGATGCTTTTATGATTAAGACAAGTAAATTAGAACCAGAGAGTGGGAAGCAGAGCGAGAGAGAGACAGACAGAGAGAGAGAGAGACAGACAGACAAGGAGAGAGAGATATCTAACCAGATACAGCTTCTACACCTTTGCTGACATTACATTGTTCTATTTCAAAACCAAATGTCTATATAGAAAATTATTCTACTCTCAACAAGCTCCAATTTCCCAATGCATAGTCTGCATGTTCCCTCAACCTTTACTTAGTAAACATGCTTACTTGGAAGTGTCAGGCTACATTGGAATTGCTTCTGCCTTATTCTCCCATCATGTCTAGTATTGATGAAGCCACCGAACAGATGAACCCTCATTTGAGAAGATGAATGCTCCATTGTTACCATGCTGAGTGCGGCCACGTATTTACATAATAACAAGTGCTATACTAGAGGAAGGAAGCTGTCTATTCTGTGTTTGCGTGTCAGTTGTGTAGTCATCAGGGCATACAGCCAACAACATTTGCTCTAATAATGTTACTTGAAATTGTATGGCGGCCTTGATTTACAACGCAACTGTGGATCCTCAAAGTGGATTCAAAAGGCTCCGTTTCGCATGCTATATAGTACGCTGATTTATCTTGGTGCCATAAGAGGAGAGTAGCTATGCTTTAATGGATCATTACCATGTTTTTGTAGCCGTCCTGTCTTTCTAATATAACTGCAGGCATGGGAGATTCAGACTTTGATTTGAGGCCTGATCTGTTTAACCGTATGATCCCTGCAAAGATGTATTTTCAGCAGACTGAGTGCCTCCAAGATCTTTTATTTATGTTGCACTTGAATTTCTCTATCTACCGGTACTAGAGCTGCGTGTGTGTGTGTGTGTGTGTTGTGGTGTGTGTGGTGTGTGTGTGTGTGTGTGTGTGTGTGTGTGTGTGTGTGGTTGTGTGTGTGTGTGTGGTGTGTGAGTGTGTTGTGTGTGTGTGTGTGAGTGTGTGTGTGTGTGCGTGCGTGCGCGTGTGTGTGCGCGTGTGTGTGTGTGTGTGCGTGTGTGTGTGTGTGTGTGTGCGCATGCATGCGCGCACACCTCTGCACGTGTATGTGTGTGTGCACTGCATATGTGTGCTGTATGAAATTGCAATTCAGATTTCTGGATAGAGAGCATTGATGCTCTGGGAAAATGTATTGTTTCTCCCCCAACAAATAGGAAATAGAAAACACAAATGCCGATTATTGCTTTTTTCGACATCCTCTGCTATCAATAGCAGCCCTAGTCAAAAATCCTATAGGATTCCAATAAAAAGGTCCTATAAGATTTTGGAACAAATCTTATAGGATTGGTATTTGGTAGGATTCCTTTAGGATTTGTGGGATACTCCTATAGGATTCTTATAGGAATCCTATTGTATTCCTTTTGGAAATACAAGAGGATTTGTTCCAAAATCTTATAGGAGGAATCCTATAGGATTTTTGACTAGGGAGTGATCACATTCATATTGTTAGATAGGACCATCGACGATGACAAAATGTGTATGTGTACTGTAAAGTACATGCATGTCAGAGAAATAATTGTTAGATTGACATTCTCTAAAACAAAATGCAAAAACAATATATACAAATAAATCAATTATATTAATAATAATACCATTGATTTACCATTGTGTGTGTTGTGTGTGTGGTGTGTGTGTGTGTGTGTGTGTGTGTGTGTAGTGTGTTGTGTGTGTGTGTGTGTGTGTGGTGTGTGTGTGTGTGTTGGTGTTGTGTGTGTGTGTGTGTGCGTGCGTGCGTGCGTGCGTGCGTGTGTGAGTCAGAGAGAGAGAGAGATTGACACAGGGCTGTTGAGCAAGAACTCTCCCTTGTGGAGACAACCGCCATTGCAAGAATGTTAAAGATGGAATACAATGATTTGGTCTTTTCCCAGTTTTTGAAGTGGTGCCAACCACTTCCAATGAGTGACTTGAAAAAATTGTGACTGCATGCTGCAAAATTTAACTAACTGTATGCGTGTGTCTCCAGGACCGTTGCCATGACAACACGAAACATCACACACATACAACTTGGCCAGCTCTACATCTGTCCGCGTATAAGCTACTTTGGTCTTGTGTAGCGTTAACGTTTGTTGTGTGTTCATTGGTGCTTCTTTCTCTCCCAAAATGTGGCAACAGGATGTCCTGGTCTCCACCCACTCTGTACCACTGGCTTCTGACATACACTTGTGCAATAGTCTCCCTTCGATTCTCCATTTGCCGACACGCCCATGGTCTCCCTTCGCTCCATAGACTTCCTCTGAGTCTCTATTTGTTTCCATTCACGGGCACGCCTACCTCCCTCCTCGCTTTCACTGTTGTGTGTAAGTATAGCTGTACCACCACAACGATCATCAACTTTTTTGTTTGAAATAGGACTTTGAAATAGGACATTTATTGGGCGTTTAAGGTGGCTTTTGTGTGGAGTAGAGGCGGATGAGGGGACAATGAGCAGCAGCAGAAATGGCTTTTCTTGGGCACAGAAATGTAGATAAAGATGTATAACATACTGTAAATGTTTCCATACTTAGCTGTGTTGGTGACTTGCTGGATACAGTGGATTAGTATTTAGATTTATCAGGGATTTGTTAATTAATAGTTTACTGGCGACACTTTACACAGCCATAGACTATAGACAGAGTTGCGACAACTCTGTTTGCTTCATGAGGCCAGTCCAATGGAGGCTCTTCAGCATAGACTTCTAAGGAGAATATGGACAACATAGGGACTCATGAACCATGTCACCACAATGTTTTCCGACCCCTCAATGTCGTAACTCTTCTACCTCTCTTCTGACTAAACCCTTTGTCAATTGCAATGCAATCATCATAGCAACATTTTTATGAAGTATCAGGAATCATCACCATCACTAGAGTTAGCTCCATTTTTATATATACCTGTACCTACTGTATTATTTTCATCATAGGCCTATAGTTGTTCAACGTGAAAGGCTGTTGAATATAGCCAATCTGCAAGTCGCCCCCCTCCCCCACACACACAAAGAAAAACTCAATATGAAATATATTTGGATGGTTTTAACATGATGTGAATATGCACAACACACGGTAGTAGGTACGACTGCGAGCCTCTGGTTCCAGGGACAGGGTTCGAATCCCTGCGGTGTGAGCTCATTGTTTCACATTGTCCTATAATGTATGTTTACATATAATGTCAGTTAGCAATCAATGTATTTATTTGTAATACCTGAATGCACTTTAAATTACACTTCATCAAGCATGGAGGTTTGTCATTATCAGTTAACATTTCTGCAGTTTGAATATATTTATTAGCTAGTTATAGTATTGTTCATGATGACATTTGTTGATAATTTTGGAGA
Source organism: Benthosema pterotum (assembly GCA_039105355.1). NCBI lineage: Eukaryota > Metazoa > Chordata > Actinopteri > Myctophiformes > Myctophidae > Benthosema > Benthosema pterotum. Next base: position 26,865,392 of record CM076985.1, read on the forward strand.
CTTCTATTGTCTTTCTTCCCCCCAAATTCGTCAACAACAAAAAGCGTCATACGGCGTATGTTAATTTTCCTTGATTTCATTTTTTCTTTTCGAAAAATCCTCAAAAACGATGAAAAGCAGCAAACTATGTTGTCTGTGACCATGTAGGCTACTATGGCCTTTCATTCTTTGAAAATCTTCGCAGACCATAAAGCATGACGTTTTTCCTGACATTTTTTGAAAATCGTTAAAGAAAAAACAATGAAAAACGTCAGAGTACAGTATATTATGTTGCTCAAGACCATGCACTAATGGCACAAACAATAGACATGTCCTGTTTTGTTTTTGTAGTAATGTTGTTACTCAGTCAATTTTTTTCCAGAGAGTAACAAAATTCATAGAACATAAGCCAGGACATTTGTCCTCAAAAATCATCAAAACGATGAAAAATGGCATGCTGTGTAAGACCGCAAGGCTATAGCATTGCATTCTTGTCAAGTTTCGTCATCTTTTGAAAATCCTCAAAACGGTGAAAAACGATGAAAAACGGCATGCTGTACAAGACCGTAAGGCTACAGCCTTTGCGTTTTTTCAAGATTTTGACATTTTTTTTTAAATCCTCAAAATGATGAAAAACGGCATGCTATGCAAGACCGTGAGGCTGTAACCTTGCGTTCTTGCCAGGTTTTGTCATTCTTTTGAAAATCCTCAAAAATCCTCAAAACGATGAAAAACGGTAAGGCTATAGCCTTTGCATTTTTATTCGAGATTTTGACATTTTTCAAAAATCCTTAAAAATCCTCAAAACGATGAAAAACGGCATGCTGTGCAAGACCGTAAGGCTATAGCATTGCGTTTTTGCCAGGTTTAATAATTTTTCGAAAATTCTCAAAAATCCTCAAAACGATGGAAAAACGGCATGCTGTGCGAGACCGTAAGGCTATAGCATTGCGTTTTTGCCAGGTTTAATAATTTTTCGAAAATTCTCAAAAATCCTCAAAACGATGGAAAACGGCATGCTGTGCGAGACCGTAAGGCTATAGCATTGCGTTTTTGCCAGGTTTCATAATTTTTTGAAAATCCTCAAAAATCCTCAATACGATGAAAAACTGTAAGGCTATAGCCTTGCGTTTTGTCAAAATTTCGACATTTTTTGAAAATCCTCAAAAATACTCAAAACGATGAAAAACGGCATGCTGCGCAAGACCGTAAGGCTATAGCCTTGCGTTTTTGCCAAGTTTCGTCATTTTTTGTCATTTTTCGAAAATTCTCAAAATGATGAAAAGACGTAAGGCTATAGCCTTCTGTTTTTCCGAAATTTCGACATTTTTCGAAAATCCTCAAAACGATGAAAAACAGCATGCTGTGCAAGACCGTAATGCTATAGCCTTGCGTTTTGCCCGGTTTCGTCATTTTTTGAAAATCCTCAAAATGATGAAAAGACGTAAGGCTATAGCCTTGCATTTTTTTTTCTCGAAATTTCGACATTTTTTGAAAATCCTCAAAAATCCTCAAAAATCCTCAAAACGATGAAAAACAGCATGCTGTGCAAGACCGTAATGCTATAGCCTTGCCTTTTGCCAGGTTTCGTCATTTTTTGAAAATCCTCAAAATGATGAAAAGACGTAAGGCTATAGCCTTGCATTTTTTTCTCGAAATTTCAACATTTTTCGAAAATCCTCGAAAATCCTCAAAAATCCTCAAAACGATGAAAAACAGCATGCTGTGCAAGGCTGTAAGTCTATAGCCTTGCATTTTGCCAGGTTTCGTCATTTTTGTCATTTTTCGATCATCCTTGAAACGATGAAAAAACGTAAGGCTATAGCCTTGCGTTTTTTCAAAATTTCGACATTTTTAGAAAATGCTCAAAAATGATCAAAATGATGAAAAACGGCATGCTGTGCAAGACCGTAAGGCTATAGCCTTGCATTTTGCCAGGTTTCATCATTTTTTGACATTTTTCAAAAATCCTCGAAACGATGAAAAAATGTAAGGCTATAGCCTTGCGTTTTTTCCAAATTTCGACATTTTTCGAAAATGCTCAAAAATGCTCAAAACGATGAAAAACGGCATGCTGTGCAAGACCGCAAGGCTATAGACTTTCATTTTGCCAGGTTTCGTCATTTTTTGTCACTTTTCCGAAATCCTCAAAACGATGAAAAAACGTAAGGCTATAGCCTTGCATTTTTTCAAAATTTCGACATTTTTCGAAAATGCTCAAAAATGATCAAAACGAGGAAAAACGGCATGCTGTGCAAGACCGTAAGGCTATAGCCTTGCATTTTGCCAGGTTTCGTCATTTTTGTCATTTTTCGATCATCCTCGAAACGATGAAAAAACGTAAGGCTATAGCCTTGTGTTTTTTCAAAATTTCGACATTTTTAGAAAATGCTCAAAAATGCTCAAAACGATGAAAAACGGCATGCTCTGCAAGACCGTAAGGCTATAGCCTTGCATTTTGCCAGGTTTCGTCATTTTTTGACATTTTTCAAAAATCCTCGAAACAATGAAAAAACGTAAGGCTATAGCCTTGCGTTTTTTCCAAATTTCGACATTTTTCGAAAATGCTCAAAAATGCTCAAAACGATGAAAAACGGCATGCTGTGCAAGACCGCAAGGCTATAGCCTTGCATTTTGCCAGGTTTCGTCATTTTTTGTCACTTTTCCAAAATCCTCGAAACGATGAAAAAACGTAAGGCTATAGCCTTGCATTTTTTTAAATTTCGACATTTTTCGAAAATGCTCAAAAATGCTCAAAATGATGAAAAACGGCATGCTGTGCAAGACCGTAAGGCTATAGCCTTGCATTTTGCCAGGTTTCATCATTTTTTGACATTTTTCAAAAATCCTCGAAACGATGAAAAAACGTAAGGCTATAGCCTTGCGTTTTTTCCAAATTTCGACATTTTTCGAAAATGCTCAAAAATGCTCAAAACGATGAAAAACGGCATGCTGTGCAAGACCGCAAGGCTATAGCCTTGCATTTTGCCAGGTTTCGTCATTTTTTGTCACTTTTCCAAAATCCTCGAAACGATGAAAAAACGTAAGGCTATAGCCTTGCATTTTTTAAAAATTTCGACATTTTTCAAAAATGCTCAAAAATGCTCAAAATGATGAAAAACGGCATGCTGTGCAAGACCGCAAGGCTATAGCCTTGCATTTTGCCAGGTTTCGTCATTTTTTGACATTTTTTGACATTTTTCGAAAATCCTCGAAACGATGAAAAAACGTAAGGCTATAGCCTTGTGTTTTTTCCAAATTTCGACATTTTTCAAAAATGCTCAAAAATGCTCAAAACGATGAAAAACGGCATGCTGTGCAAGACCGCAAGGCTATAGACTTTCATTTTGCCAGGTTTCGTCATTTTTTGTCACTTTTCCAAAATCCTCAAAACGATGAAAAAACGTAAGGCTATAGCCTTGCATTTTTTCAAAATTTCAACATTTTTCGAAAATGCTCAAAAATGATCAAAACGATGAAAAATGGCATGCTGTGCAAGACCGCAAGGCTATAGCCTTGTATTTTGCCAGGTTTCGTCATTTTTTGCCATTTTTCCGAAAAATCCTCAAAACGATGAAAAAAAGTAAGGCTATAGCCTTGCGTTTTTTCAAAATTTCGACATTTTTCGAAAATGCTCAAAAATGCTCAAAACGATGAAAAACGGCATGCTGTGCAAGTCCGCAAGGCTATAGCCTTGCATTTTGCCAGGTTTCGTCATTTTTTGGCCATTTTCGAAAATCCTCAAAACGATGAAAAAACGTAAGGCTATAGCCTTGCGTTTTTCAAAATTTTCGACATTTTTAGAAAATGCTCAAAATGATGAAAAACGGCATGCCGTGCAAGACCGTAAGGCTATAGCCTTGCATTTTGCCAGGTTTCATCATTTTTTTGACATTTTTTGACATTTTTCGAAAATCCTCGAAACGATGAAAAAACGTAAGGCTATAGCCTTGCGTTTTTTTCCAAATTTCGACATTTTTCGAAAATGCTCAAAAATGCTCAAAACGATGAAAAACGGCATGCTGTGCAAGACCGCAAGGCTATAGCCTTGCATTTTGCCAGGTTTCGTCATTTTTTGCCATTTTTCGAAAATCCTCAAAACGATGAAAAAACGTAAGGCTATAGCCTTGCGTTTTTTCAAAATTTCGACATTTTTAGAAAATGCTCAAAAATGATCAAAATGATGAAAAACGGCATGCTGTGCAAGACCGTAAGGCTATAGCCTTGCATTTTGCCAGGTTTCATCATTTTTTGACATTTTTCAAAAATCCTCGAAACGATGAAAAAACGTAAGGCTATAGCCTTGCGTTTTTTTCCAAATTTCGACATTTTTCGAAAATGCTCAAAAATGCTCAAAACGATGAAAAACGGCATGCTGTGCAAGACCGCAAGGCTATAGCCTTGCATTTTGCCAGGTTTCGTCATTTTTTGTCACTTTTCCAAAATCCCTCAAAACGATGAAAAAACGTAAGGCTATAGCCTTGCATTTTTTTAAAATTTCGACATTTTTCAAAAATGCTCAAAAATGCTCAAAATGATGAAAAACGGCATGCTGTGCAAGACCGTGAGGCTATAGCCTTGCATTTTGCCAGGTTTCGTCATTTTTTGACATTTTTTGACATTTTTCGAAAATCCTCGAAACGATGAAAAAACGTAAGGCTATAGCCTTGCGTTTTTTCCAAATTTCGACATTTTTTAAAAATGCTCAAAAATGCTCAAAACGATGAAAAACGGCATGCTGTGCAAGACCGCAAGGCTATAGCCTTGCATTTTGCCAGGTTTCGTCATTTTTTGTCACTTTTCCAAAATCCTCGAAACGATGAAAAAACGTAAGGCTATAGCCTTGCATTTTTTTAAAATTTCGACATTTTTCAAAAATGCTCAAAAATGCTCAAAATGATGAAAAACGGCATGCTGTGCAAGACCGTAAGGCTATAGCCTTGCATTTTGCCAGGTTTCGTCATTTTTTGACATTTTTTGACATTTTTCGAAAATCCTCGAAACGATGAAAAAACGTAAGGCTATAGCCTTGCGTTTTTTCCAAATTTCGACATTTTTCAAAAATGCTCAAAAATGCTCAAAACGATGAAAAACGGCATGCTGTGCAAGACCGCAAGGCTATAGGCTTTCATTTTGCCAGGTTTCGTCATTTTTTGTCACTTTTCCAAAATCCTCAAAACGATGAAAAAACGTAAGGCTATAGCCTTGCATTTTTTCAAAATTTCAACATTTTTCGAAAATGCTCAAAAATGATCAAAACGATGAAAAATGGCATGCTGTGCAAGACCGCAAGGCTATAGCCTTGTATTTTGCCAGGTTTCGTCATTTTTTGCCATTTTTCGAAAAATCCTCAAAACGATGAAAAAACGTAAGGCTATAGCCTTGCGTTTTTTTCAAAATTTCGACATTTTTCGAAAATGCTCAAAAATGCTCAAAACGATGAGAAACGGCATGCTGTGCAAGACCGCAAGGCTATAGCCTTGTATTTTGCCAGGTTTCGTCATTTTTTGCCATTTTTCGAAAATCCTCAAAACGATGAAAAAACGTAAGGCTATAGCCTTGCGTTTTTTCAAAATTTCGACATTTTTAGAAAATGCTCAAAATGATGAAAAACGGCATGCCGTGCAAGACCGTAAGGCTATAGCCTTGCATTTTGCCAGGTTTCATCATTTTTTGACATTTTTTGACATTTTTCGAAAATCCTCGAAACGATGAAAAAACGTAAGGCTATAGCCTTGCGTTTTTTCAAAATTTCGACATTTTTCGAAAATGCTCAAAAATGCTCAAAACGATGAAAAACGGCATGCTGTGCAAGACCGCAAGGCTATAGCCTTGTATTTTGCCAGGTTTCGTCATTTTTTGCCATTTTTCGAAAATCCTCAAAACGATGAAAAAAAGTAAGGCTATAGCCTTGCGTTTTTTCAAAATTTCGACATTTTTTCGAAAATGCTCAAAAATGCTCAAAACGATGAAAACGGCATGCTGTGCAAGACCGTAAGGCTATAGCCTTGTATTTTTGCCAGGTTTCGTCATTTTTTGCCATTTTTCGAAAATCCTCAAAACGATGAAAAAACGTAAGGCTATAGCCTTGCGTTTTTTCAAAATTTCGACATTTTTAGAAAATGCTCAAAAATGATCAAAATGATGAAAAACGGCATGCTGTGCAAGACCGTAAGGCTATAGCCTTGCATTTTGCCAGGTTTCATCATTTTTTGACATTTTTCAAAATCCTCGAAACGATGAAAAAACGTAAGGCTATAGCCTTGCGTTTTTTCCAAATTTCGACATTTTTCGAAAATGCTCAAAAATGCTCAAAACGATGAAAAACGGCATGCTGTGCAAGACCGCAAGGCTATAGCCTTGCATTTTGCCAGGTTTCGTCATTTTTTGTCACTTTTCCAAAATCCTCGAAACGATGAAAAAACGTAAGGCTATAGCCTTGCATTTTTTTAAAATTTCGACATTTTTCAAAAATGCTCAAAAATGCTCAAAATGATGAAAAACGGCATGCTGTGCAAGACCGTAAGGCTATAGCCTTGCATTTTGCCAGGTTTCGTCATTTTTTGACATTTTTTGACATTTTTCGAAAATCCTCGAAACGATGAAAAAACGTAAGGCTATAGCCTTGCGTTTTTTCCAAATTTCGACATTTTTCAAAAATGCTCAAAAATGCTCAAAACGATGAAAAACGGCATGCTGTGCAAGACCGCAAGGCTATAGGCTTTCATTTTGCCAGGTTTCGTCATTTTTTGTCACTTTTCCAAAATCCTCAAAACGATGAAAAAACGTAAGGCTATAGCCTTGCATTTTTTCAAAATTTCAACATTTTTTCGAAAATGTTTAAAATGATCAAAACGATGAAAAATGGCATGCTGTGCAAGACCGCAAGGCTATAGCCTTGTATTTTGCCAGGTTTCGTCATTTTTTGCCATTTTTCGAAAATCCTCAAAACGATGAAAAAACGTAAGGCTATAGCCTTGCGTTTTTTCAAAATTTCGACATTTTTCGAAAATGCTCAAAAATGCTCAAAACGATGAAAAACGGCATGCTGTGCAAGTCCGCAAGGCTATAGCCTTGCATTTTGCCAGGTTTCGTCATTTTTTGACATTTTTCGAAAATCCTCAAAACGATGAAAAAACGTAAGGCTATAGCCTTGCGTTTTTTCAAAATTTCGACATTTTTTAGAAAATGCT